>WEIU01017670.1:85215-108975 GCA_013389925.1 Aegithalos caudatus
TAATTCTGTTCCTGAATGGCATGTTGAAGGATCCACACTGCTGAAATCTCCTCAAAGAAATACCCTGTGCCATCAGGTAGGGATGGAGGAGGCTTCCTGCACCCGGATGGAGGGAATCAGCCTTCACTAGAAAGGGAGACTTAAGGGAATTAACCTCCAGGGTTGTTTTAGGTTTTCTTTCCCAGAATCAAACCCTTGGGTCTTATTCTAAACAAGAAATTTAAACCCAGATGTGTAATGTGAGTCAGCCACTCAGTCTCACAGCATCACCTGTGCAGAGAACTCAGGTCCCCCAACAAATGCCAGTGGGAATTGATGGCTTTGAACTAGAAACCACAACAGACAGTGAAGAGGAGGGAGTTGCTGAAATTAGCCTGAAGAGACAATTCCCATTCTAAAGAATGCTTCTCAAAACTTTGTCCACATTAAGCCTTCATCACCACACTGCTGTTGGTCTTTTCTGTGCCTCAAACATAGCTCCTGGGACCAGGATATCCCCATTTTCAATGCCAAGTGGCTGCTGCTCAGATGAGTTACAAGCTACAGAAGAAACAGCTCTATTCTCACTTTTGCCTGACAATGCCAAACCTCACATGTCTCTGGAAAGTATTCTAGACCTAGCAGTCTGTTTTTCAGGAGAAAAGCTGGTTTTGTAAGCCAAACAAGAGTTGTGAGAGAAACCAAAACTAAAGGTTAGGGAAATCAACTGGAAATTAGAGACTCAGTAATCAAAATTGCACAGGTAGGGTTTGGAGCCTGGATGCCCACTCCCAAAGATCCCAAACCATTTGGCTGTAGTCCTGCATCACTCTACATCTTATTTATCTTTTGCTAGCAGCATGGCTTCATGTGGAGACCTAGGTCATTTTCCCCAGCTTGTCCTTGCAATCAACAAACCTGTGTCCTGATGGTTACAGCAAATCTGGGAGACTCGTGGGGAAAGTGAGGCCCAACCTCCTGACTCGAGCTGTGAAGAACACAAAGGCCTTGTCTCATCCATGGCTCTGGATGGAAGAACTTACATTTTACATGAAGGCCAATCCAGCAGGTCTCTGGGCACACATGAGAAATGGTCTTTTAAAAAGGCTGGGTGAAGAATCAGCAGGTTTGTGAAGCTTGACAGGCTTAGTCTTCAGCTGCAAGATGATCCATGCAGCAGCAGGAATAAAGAGCCCCTAATGTGCCTGAGATAAGACCTTCAGGCATCAAAGGAATTTCAATTTCAAAATTTCAGACACTGGGAGGCTCAGACAGCAGACAAGGGGGCATGTAGACTTTTGCTAGTACTGCCCAAATCTTCTGATCTCTCAGAGACTTGGTCTTTTGGCTGTAAAAAAGAAAGTAATGTTTATCTTAGGGTTGCAAGGCATGCTTGAATAATGTTCCAATCCTACCAAAGTCACTGAAATGTTCAGGTGAATGAGGTGGCAGAACTGGATCCAGGTTCTGGGTTTGGTGGGGATAAGAGCTCCAGAAGTTTCACTTGCCAGCAGCATCCAAGTTCTGAAGGGTGAATGATATACAGTCTCACCTAAAGATAAAAAGCCACAAGCATTAGTTTTGTTAAAAGGAAACTGTAAATTTTAAATCCACAATTATCAAAACCCAACAACTACTTTTTTTTTAATAAAAGTCTGAGAAGTTTAATTCATGCTTGTGTTTGAAACAGGCTAAATCATCATTTTTGGCTGAGATTTCACAAGGCCTAATCATTAGAACAATCTTCTGAAATATTCACATGCAGTTCATGGGCACTCATCGTTGAGTATTTCTGGAGGAAATAAACAAACAGGTGTCTGGCCTGGTGTTCTCATGGTCACTTTTTTCTTATATTCACTACATTTTTTCCTGCTGCTTCTTTTGAATGTGCAAGAGAAATTCTTGGCTTCTGTTCCCCTAATTATAAAACCACACCAAAGACTTAAATATATTTTAGTTAAAGGGTGTAATTGTAATTTGTCTTCTGTGGTTTCTAGGTACACAAACCCTTCTGGTTTTGGTACAAGTTTAGAAAAGTCTCTTTGATCTGGGAAGATATTTAAGCATACACTTCAGTTTTAAAATATATTTGAGGCTTGTTGGAGTTGTGATCAAACATTTCCCTGATGATTTCAGTGAAAGAATTGGGATATTCAGTTGGTTTGTCTTTTACTTACCAGGAAAGTCTGCAACAAGAAGCTATAAACAGTGAATTAGTGAATCAATATTTTAGACCAGGAAGCTGCTCTGAATTACATTTTTCAGCTTTTGGAGTATTGCATTAAGCTCTGAAAATGAGTCACTGGGGATAAAGAGCAAATCATGAGAATCCATTGTGAATATATTAGCTACATTGCATTTTAGTCTTGTAAAAGAATAGTTTCCCTCCTCAGCTGAAGGACTTACTGAAAAAAAAAAGGATTCAGAAGCATATGATATGTTGCTCCAACATATACCATTTGTGCATGTACAAAAACCTAAGAGATTGTTTTATGTAATTTGTTCAGCATGTATAAATTAATCCATGTAGTTACTCCATTGACTTAAAAATAAGGGCTCATTTGGCTGTGTAACAACAACAGAGAAGTGGGTAAATGAGCAAAGCTTTTGGTTTGGGTTTTTTTTTTTTTTTCCATGTTTGTATGGAGAAATCAAAGAACAAATGAGTCTGTTGTTTATTATCGATGTAGTTAGCAGATGGAAAACATTATATCCACCCTGCATGAGGTCCATTTATAGTACTAAGAAGCAGTAAAAAAAATTACTGTCTCTATCAAAGAACTCCTGCAAAAATGATAATTGTATAAAAAATAAGATTTGCAGCAGACATCTCCTAATTCACGTGCAAGCACTACAGCTGCAGTGTTGTAAAGCACAAGACTAAAGGGAACAGCTGCATCTGAACAGAATTCTCATGTCACTCTGCACCTGGGCAGTGTGGAGGTAAAGGAAAGGCACAGTGCCTGCCCTGTGCCCCTACCTCTCCCTTTCTGAATGGGAATTTTATGCCACTTTATGCCAATTTATATATTGGTTTAATGACTAAATAGGACTTCTATTAAAATAAGGATATCCACTTATATGGGAGATATCAAGACATCTCCCCTTTACGCCAGGTACTATCCTTTAGGCTAGAATATCTTTGCAAAACTGGCCTTGTTTTCACTGGAGATTCATAGAGATTCAGATTCATCTTCCATTCAACTTCAATATAATTAAATTCCTTTGAAAATTTCAGATTTTTCCACTGATAGTAGAAATAGTTTGATAAACTGCAGGTTTGCATACCAGGAAATAGATACCAAAAAAAGCTCCATTCAAGAAACTCACTACCTCTTTAATCCAAGGGTAAGCTAAATACTTGTGCCTCTGAATTAAACCAGAGCCAGCCAAGCTGTTAAAAAACAAAACAAAACAAAAAAAAAAAACAAAACAAAACAAAAAAAAAAAAAAAAAAAAACAAAAAAAAAAAAAAAAAAAAAAAAAAAAAAAAAAAAAAAAAAAAAAAAAAAAAAAAAAAAAAAAAAAAAAAAAAAAAAACAAAAAAAAAAAAAACAAAACAAAAACACTGTATTTTTAATTGTTAATCTTTATTGTGTCCTGACAGCATCCTGTTTTTTAACTCCTTCAGTCAGGTTTGCACATAGAGATTCAAAACCAAACACAGACATTCTGACTAGTGCTGCATCTGAATCAACAGTCCCTTCATGGTCTGGAAGAAAATGTTCTCCCAAGGCACTCAAAGCCCTGTCAGTCTGCCCTGGCACAGGTGGAGCCACCCCTGCACCTAAATCCTTTGCCCTGCACCTAAAAATCCTTTGTTCCACAGGCAGGGATGCCAGCACTCTGCTGTGATGGTCAGCATTTGAATGTAACATCGTGCAAGGAGGCAAAGGCTTCTCAAAAAGCAATAGATATTGTCAGCTTGCACTGAAATGCTGAGGTTTGGCAACCCTGACTGCACTTGAAGCTTCCCAGAGCAGAGTTCCCAAGAGACCTGTACTGCTGCTCCATAAGCTTAATACAAAAAGTTGCTGTAAGATTATCCCTTGTATCAGCTGAAGCTCCAATGCAGCTTGTATCAAGTCATGCAAACCATTCCATGACTGGAAAAAGTGTAGCAGAGCATTATGGATGCTCTCCAGAATCCCTGATACATGTTTGAGGACTCTTAAACCACGCTTATGTAGGATAGAAGTAGCAAAAAAAGTATTTAAGCAATGGAGTATTCATTATCCTTGCAGTTAACTGATGAAGATAAAACACTCTGAGGAAGAAGGATCACACAATGCTCTTCCTGGATTTGTTCATCCTGTAGAGTTTTATGGAAAGATTTGGTCATTCTACACAAGAAGTTTGAACTGAGTTTTAACGTATGAACTACATTTCAACAACCATCTCTGTCCTGCAGTTTGTGTTGGTTTAGCACGGATGGTAAAAGCCAATTAGTGATTGAATTGGAAATTGACAACAAGATTGGCTAATTGAATACAGGGATACACCTCTGGGTCACCCACTACACTAAATTGGGCAAACAGAGACAGTTGAATGTGAAATCACAACTTTACAAATGCCACATTTTCCCCTTATCTACCCTACTGAAATGGGGCAGAGCTTTACTCTCATTAGGACCAGTCATATCACACAAGGCTCACTCATAAAGCTCCTTTTAATCTCACCTGATGAGGTTATTGCTGTGTTCAGGCTGCAGGTCAGGCAATGCCTCCCTCTGCTCAGCTTTGCTGCTGCAGAAATTGCTTCAAGCCAGCAGGTGGTGGGGTCTGAGTGCACAAGAGCAGCCTCACATCAGGATACAGGGGAGAGGGAGTCTCTGTGCCACTCCTGCTCTCACAGAGCATCATCTTAACAGGTGAAACAAATCCAGCACTGTGTCAAAATACCAACTTATTTACTTCAATAAGAACTAAATCTGCTTTTCTAGCTGTTTCCGTGTTTCATTTCTTTCATCTTTCACTGCAAGCTTGTGTGAAAGGGCACCACACAGTCTCAGGCACCTTCCTGGAAAGTTAGAGCTTAACAGCTACAATTGCTCATAATTTCTTAGGACTCCTATTACAGGGTCATGTTTTACAGCAGAAAATATATTTAACTGAGTTTGTTTTTGTGTGCGTTCTCTGATGTAAATCAAACCACAAGCCAGTTTATCATTTCTGATGGGATGACAGAAATGGTAATGAGTGTACTGAACTCAGAAAATGAAATAGCCACTAGGGGACAGGAGAAATCCTATTATTATGGCATACAATAACATTTAGTATAACACAGTGAAGAGATGTCAAAACCCAAATACATTTTTGTATCTCTCTGGACTAAGATACCTCTTGTTTTGTCAGGAAGCTGCCCATCAAATTTAGTTATTTGGGTGGTAAAACTAAAAATTGTTCAAGATACTGCAAAATATTGCAAAAATATGCAATAATGAATGCTACAAACCTTTAAGAAAATAACTCAAAATAAACCCCTGCATTTAATTTTATCAGAGACAAAATTGTTTCTCACAAACCACTTCTACAGAAAGATACAAATTAGTGTAAATTAGTAAGTGTAAATTAAATTAATGCGTAAATTCTCAGACATGGGTGCTAGAGTTGGTGATTTTGCTGAAAAGAAACCATTATCCAGAGAGAATGAAAAATTTTAGAAGCTGTAAACAGAATAATCTGAAGGTGTTTGTGGATAGAAGAGTTTTTAGAAGAGTAATTCCTCTAAACTATTCAGCTGTCTCATGCTCTTTTTATAGGGATACACAAGAGGTCATAATCTCCTGATTTAAAATAAAATATCAGCAGATTACCTTTTTCTGTGTCCAGAATTGAGATGTATTTTTATCCATCAGAGCAGAAAACCTAAGAAGGACACAGTTTGATAAATGCAGCTCCAAGAGACATGGCACAAGTGCAGTCAGAGGATGGTGTCATACTCTGAATTCCCATTCTCCAGCTAATGCAAATCTGTTTGCCTGCTGCTGTCCAGCTCCCTTCCTCCAGAAAGGAGCTGGCTTTGGGCTGTCCAAGGCTCTTTCCAAAGACATGCATGGACCAAGCTTCACATTAATTGATGAAATGTTTCATTTCCCTGTAATGAATGTTTAAACAGTGGGGGCCTTGCTAATGCACTTTGCAGCTGCACACAGAGATCAGTGCCAAGGCAGTACCACAAACACAGTCTGACCAACAGACAATAAATAATCTATTGCTGCTCCTGTTATCAGATATTGGCCTGCAATCTAATAGCTTTTACAGTTTTCCATTAGACTTGCTGGCCATTCATTTAGTGAAGAGGTACTGTGCAAAATGGAGGAGGAAGGATGGGATGGGATGGGATTGATAGTTTCCCTTTTATCAGGGAAATTTGGCTGCTCAGCCTGAGCAAGGGGCTCTTGGTGAACAGCACAGCAAAGGGTACCCACCAGGCATTGTTCAAACCTGTCAGCAAAGAGAGTAAATAAACACAAGCCTCTTTTTTTGCCCACCACCAGCTTCAAGATTAAAACCATAGCTGGTTCTTCCTAGTCACAAGAAGAATGGCTTAAATAAATTCTAGACAGAAAACAAGAAAATGAATATTTAGCCTGCTTTCTGATTTGGGTGCCCTCAACCTTTGCTATTTCAAGTCCTCCCACAAATGTGAGGGGGTTCCACACCTCTGGGGCTTTAATTGGGACCACTTTTACTATCAGTTTAAAGTAATGACACTGCAAAAATCCTTTTTTTTATACAGAGTGCATACTTATATGTAACCTAAACGAAACCTCAAGTTTTACACGTAATATGTTAAAAAAGATTATTCTTCTTATAATCATAGTTGTACAGTATGAACTCAGCCTTACAAGACAGATGGTAATGAGTAGGGAATCTCTGCCAAAATCCTGATACGAGGCTCATATTAAAGGCATTTTTGAAGGCAGGGAATTGACAGGTGTAAGAACTGCAGCTTGGCTATTTTGACATCAGGCTGTTGGAGTGAGGCCACCAAGCTAATTAGAGTGATGGACCATCTCTACTATGAGGAAAGGCTAAAGAAATTGGGATTTTTCAGCCTGGAGAAGGGTTTACAGGGACTTTATTGCTGCCTTCCAGTATCTGAAGGGGGCCCACAAACAAGAGGGAAGAGGATCTTTTTACAAGAGCATGCAGTGACAGCATGTAGTGGCCACAACCAGCTGAAACCAGTGCTCAGGACAAGGGAAAATGGCTTCAAAATTTAAAAAAATCAGGTTTAGATTTGATATTAGGGAAGAAATTCTTTGCTCTGAGGGTGATGAGGCCCTAGTACAGGTCACCCAGAGAAGCTGAAGATGCCCCAGTCCTGGCAGTGTTCTGGCTGCAAGGAGCTCTGAGCAACCCAGTCAGGTGGGAAGTGTCCCTGTCCATGGCATGGGGGTTGGAATTAGATAAGCTTTAAGGTATCTTCCAATCCAAACCATTCTCTGACTATGGTTTTTGTTGCCATCTCCCTTGCTCCAGCCCCAACAGCTCCCCAGTAATTTGTTATTTATAAATCCCTCACACCTGTGTGAGAGCTGCTGCTGCTGCAAGCTTATCATTACATATAATACAAGGCTTATGTAATGAAATGTTTGATCTTGAAAATAGAACTCAGGTGCCACAGCAACTGATCTTTGATGTTTTCACAGAGGTACAAAGTGACACCAAAAACAGGGGCAGAGATTTATCTGGAAATACTGAAAGCAGGTAACAATTGCTAGTTTTGAGATAGGTAGGCTCTCCAACTGAATAAAAAGTATATGGAAAAATATTACCAAAAAATTGCTTGGGTCAGTACTGTTTCTCACTCAAAGAAATTGTATGGGAAAGATTTTTATTGTTCTAAGAGCATCCATGAAACTTGCTTTTGCTGGAATAAACATGCTCAAAGATGAAGAAAAATAATCCCCTTAACCAATATTTCCTTCTCATGGAAGTGTGGAATTTTTGTATATAGATTCCCACAAAGAAACAATATCCCTAAATCTCCTTGTGCTTTTGAAAACCTCTACATCATACAGAAAACAGGCATAGGAATATTTCCTAGCTCCAAGGATATTAGGCAGCTCTAATTCACTATATTTGGAATTGGCAATGGGAATTCAGGTGTGAAGGCTGCACCATGAACACCATCACAAAACTTCTCTTGATCTACAAAATCTAACCCTGCAGACAACAGTCAGCAACTGGATACACCAAAACCATGAGAGGAGAGTGCAAAAAGGGTATGAGAGACATCTGTAGGAAGTGAGGGGTTTATATATGCAGTGAGGTATTGGGAGGCAAGGAGCAAATATGTGGGAGGTGGAATGGAAGTAGTGGTAGGAAAACAAAACCAAGGGCATTAGAAACCTCTGGCTATGCTCCTCCTGCAGAACACAAGACCTCAGGCTCTCCTGCAATGCTGAACACATTGGGAAATTGGCAGCATTCTTCCTGTTTTTCCAGGATATTTATGCTGAGAGCTTTTCCTCTTAAGACAGGCAAATTCCCGGAAGACAGACTCTAGAGGAAACCTCTAATGCTTGAATAATTTTCCACATGTGAACACTACTGAGTTTTGAACTGCTCAGGAATAATTTACCTTCCCTGTGAACATCATGATCTATAGTAAAGAAGCTCTAAGAAGTTCCTAGCAACCAGTCTTCATTTGATCAATGAAGTATCATTCCTTTGTTATGGTGCTGAAGATTTTACTGCACATGTGAGTCAACCATTAAGCTTTGCTCTTAAAAAATCAATAAAGAGGATGACCTTCACTGTGGTAAAAGACTCAATCCTAAATATAATGATTTTACAAGCAAAATTCATCTTAACTCAATTTCCTTTCTAGTTAACTTTAGGGTTACCTATTTGATTTATCCATTTTTTAATATAGTAAATATAGTATGAATGATACTAGAAAAGTCTTGAAGTGTTAGAAAAATGTTTTAATTTTTAAGTGAAATATCTCAAGATATTTTTGCCTATATAGAGACTGTAAAGCCCAGATATGCTTTCCTTTAGGCTTTGATTTTGTTACACAGAAGCAAATTGACACAAAATCTCTCCCATGTACATATGAAATACATTCAACCCTATCACAATGGTTCTTGAGCCCCTTTTTCTGTGTTTTCCTGTGCATCTGTTTCCAAAATTTAATTTGAAATTTCCTGTCTTCTCATCTAATGTCTAAAAGCCATCCAAACTCTTAATAGAAAAGTTCGTTAAAAAATTCATCTTTGTCTTTTACCTTCATGGCAAAACTTATGTCAGATGACCACACCAGAGAAACTCTTGTGCAGGACTCAAGAAAAAAGAGACTAAATTTATGTTTTTATAACTCTTATCATAAACTTCAATCAAAAACACAGATTCAAAAATTATTATATGATCTCTTCTACTATACAAGGTCTCACAAATCTCTTGCAACACAAGAATTCCTCACTAAATTATAGCATATTTCTCAAAGCATTTCCTATCTCAGTTTGAAACTCACAGATGGGCATAAAAAATTCCCTAGGGAGGGAAAAGCATTACATTAGGTTTTTCCAATAATTAATGTACTATTAACCTGTAAGCCATCAGCCTTCCCTCTTTCCTCCTCTCCTTCCTAGAGTTTCTTTGCTGGTCACTTTCAGCCTTTGTTGTGAGTTGGCTGTTAAACCTTTACCTTGCTCCACTTGCTAGACAAGTTTGATTATGCCAATCTATTTTCTGTCACATGATTTGCATTACAGGTCCTTATTGCATTTTTTTTTAATTAAACAACATAGAAACCTCCTTATGTAGAGACTTCATTTCCCTAGAAGCCTGACATAGAATCTTTAAAGGCATGTGACTCATTTTCTGCTTCTGCAGCTTCAAAATTAATTTTTTAATGTACTCAAGATTTGAGTAATTAGTCAATCAAGGTCAGCCTGTCTCAGTGTCTAAATAATATTTCTTGCAAGACAGTGAAAATTGCTCATTTCCAAGCACTATAAAAGGATGGCTTCTGTTAAACATTTTGCAATAATTATCTCTATTTCAAATGGACTTAAAGTTTTATTATTACTTGTCTCTTTATGAAGCTTATTCAGTTAAATTGTGATTAAAAGGTCATTGAGATCACATTGGATCCAGGCTCAGGAAGCACAGCTGTGTTGTCTGTGCTCAGGAACCAGTTCTGCACATACTTTTGATGAAGAGAAATTTGAATGAATGAAAATAATCTAAAAACAAACAAAGGAGAGACATCCAGACAATAGATGTAGTTTTTCCCTCTTAGTGGCACAGTTGCAAGCCTTCTAATACAATTGTCAAGAAGTAAATTCCTTTTACCCTTACCATGTGCGGCTTTCAGGATTGAATTTTAAAGCCAGATGAAAGATTAAAGGCAGAAGCCCTTCTGACTTCCAAAAAACCTTATGTTCTGACCATAAATCCCTCAAATGCTTCTGATATCTCCATGCATGCAGTTTCTCTGTGTCTGAAATAGTGAGCCAGTGAACCAGAACATCAGCAAACATCAGGTCAGCAGTGACTCCCCAAACATATTTAATTGTGTAGTGTCCAGCTCCTGTGAGCCAGTTCCTTGTCTCTGACTCATTTTTGAAGGCTGATACCTACCACTTCCTCCTGTCTTACGGAATAATGCTGAAATTCTGGATTCTCAAGGATATCTGTCCCCTAGATCATTCTGTCCGGCCATCATGTCTGTGGATGTGTTTTTTAGAAGGGGCATGTCACCTTTTCCAGTGGGGGACATTGACCTGATACATGAATTTATTGGGAGGGAAGGGTGCAAGAGTCCTCCTCCCTCTTTGGGGAGATCACAGAAGAACACAAGATCAGAGGAGACTGTCAGAGCCAGCCACACATGAGCACATTTGTGAGGCAATTCACTCAGAAGAACTTCACCCATCAGACATCCACTATGCCCATTCCCAGAAATTTCTAGGCACTGCACCTGTCAAAGATGACCCCAAAGGAACAGAAGCATAGTTGTGTAAACATCAGCAGGGCTTAATCTCACACTGACACCTTGGTTTAATGCCAATAAAGCTCACAGAATAGATCATCAGCATCTTGGTACCCCTAATCTCACAACAACTCACAAAGTGGGTAATGTGTTTATTTTAAAAATAAATATGTTAAGACGCTGACAATGCTGGTTTTTGCCCATGATGGATTGTACCATGGTTTACAAAATGACAGCATAACTGGGGATGGGATGGGCCTTTTGAGGTCATCTTGCCCAGACTCTCTCAAAAAGGACCACCTATATCCAGGAGATCAGGGCCACCTTCAAATGGCTCCTCAGTATCTCCAAGAATGGAGACTCCACAACCTTTCTGGGCAACCTCTGGTAGTACTCAGTCACTTCAACAGGAAAAACGTGTTTCCTAACATTCAGAAAGAATAGTGAGCCCTGTGTTTCAATTAATAAATACCCCTGTGGTGAACCCATGCCGAGCACTCCTGATGATTTTCTTGTTCTTCCAGGCCCAAAATGGTTCCCTGGGCTATCTGTTCTATCACCATCCCAGGAATCAAGGGCAGGTTAACAGACCTGTAGTTTTTATTTCTACTGATGTCATAGAACTTCAGTAGCTTCAGAACTTCAACAGGCTTTAGTTCAAGTCATAAAGAAAATAAGAATAGACCCAGGAACTTTATCTTTTAGTATTAGTTACCAAATATACCTCTTAACATAAATGATTGCTTACATTGAGCCAGTAATTGCCTTCTGGACACAGGACAAGTAGAGCATTTGTTTGGACAGCTGAGTAGTGAACCATCTTCCAGTATCCTCTGAGGAAATCAGAAACAATAAGAGCATACTAAATTGTCTTATTACAATAAGGCGCAAGTCTCTCTTACTACAAATAGCAATTCTGCTACACTACACAATTCAGAGGGATTTTCATAACTCTCTGAGTACTACCTAAATTGAGATGTTTCTCTCCAAAGTACAAAATATGGTGTCTGTGTCTGTCTGGCTTTCTGTTTTCTGGGGGATTTTTTTATCTGTTTGCATATCATCTCTCACTTGCACTCCTTCCTCCATTTTCCTGCCCTGCAGTGAACAGATACTCACTGTCTTTTCTAAGCCTCCTGGTATCCAGCCTCTTTTATTAAAATCTCATCTAACTTCATTATTTTTAAATATAAAAGGGAAAAATCTATTCCCTTTCCATTGCACTGATTTGTTTCTTGACTACATGCACCACTCCAAAACATAGCCCTAATGTAATAGAGCAAGATGGAAAATCAACTTGCACATCACATCTACAATCCCTTCTGGGTTGTGTGACAGGGAACAGATACTAAATACAGAAATTAAATAGCTTCCATAGTTAATCTAGATAAAATTAAAATTTTAATATTGGAATTGAATATCTAATGTGGCTTTCAATCAGTATACTAATGGAATCATGTTTCAAAATATGAAACAGAAAATAGAACATTTAATATTTTCCACCTCAGAGTCTCTCTCTTAGGATCTGTATCAATTTTGGCTTAGGTGCTTATAATTCCCTTCTTACACCTTAGGTGCTTATAATTCCCTTCATACACCTTAACAGACAAAACAGTTTTAATCTACAGGAAGGCTTGGCCACAGCCCAGATGAAGATGTGCTGCTGGGTCTCTTTTGGCATTTACAACACCTGGCACAGGCCCCCAGTGGCTGAAAATTGGCTTGGGAGACACTGCAAAGCACAACTGCTGCCAACCCAGCAGTAGGCTGCTGCCTGGCATGAGCTGCTCTGTGCTGATTTAAATCCAAATCTCCTCAGAACAGCTGTGCTCTGTTGAGAAATCTTACTCCTGCTTGGATGCTGCCAGTGACTCATTCTTGCACACACATCCTGCTGCAAACCACAGTTTAAATGTCAGCAGACCTTGTGCCACCCCAGAAGTGCTGGAAGCCCCATGACCCTCAGCTGGAGAGCTTCTGTGTCCCTTTCCCTGGATGCTGCTGTGCCTCCTTCCTTATCTTGCACACTTTGGGAGCACCCTCTCATCCAGTCAGGATCTGGAGGCTCTCAGCTCCCCTTTGCCCTGGGGAGCAGCTGGGCAGAGCAGAAGGCTTGGGTGTCACCTCCAGGGGACAAGGGGCTGGAAGTAGCAGCCCCTCTCCTAGAGGTTTCCTGGGCTTCCCTCTGTTAGCACTCTGCAAATATTGGAGCATGAATCTGGAAACCTCACATCATTTCCATGCCCCATTCCTCTGTGTCTTTCAGGGCTTCACTGCAGTTCAGCTGATGGACACATTTGGATTCCCCAAGCAAGCTGTGTTCCTCAACGCTCCAAAATTCCCAGATTATTTTGTCATAATAACGCTAATGGCAAAGACTTGCAAAGCTGCCTCTGAAATATATTCCTGCACCCAGATGCCTTAATAATTTATGAAGTCAGCAAATCACAGTGTTGGCACAAAGATATTTTAATATTAAGCTGCTGTAAGTTTGGACCAGATACATTCTGCTGAGTCCAATGAAAGGCAATTGCAATAACATGACAAGACAGTTGAAATATTCAGTACATTTGGAAAGACAGCTGGAAACCCAAATATTTAACAATTTATACATTGCTTCTGCAGATACTTAAGAAGGATTTGATTTGTCTGAACACAAAACTAAGCTATTAATAAGGTCAAAACCAAGTTATGTATTTACAATATATAGCACAGTGTTATGTAAGAGAGCAAGCCCCTCAAAAGGACTATTCTATATGCATTTCTTTCACAACATACTATATAATTATAAAGTAATTCCTCTCATCTACTTCTAGTCATGTCAGGCACATGGCACAGGAGATAGAAATGAATGCAGGAAAAAATATCCAGTTGCATAAACTCACATAATTTTCCTCCTGTGGAGGGAAACATGGCAGTCACAAGCAGTCAGATGTGGGGTGGAACACAGCAGGTTCCAAGAGCACTGACAAAGACCTTTGGGTGCTTTGGGATGGAGGAGACCTGTGTGAGATGACACAGAGCAGAAAGCACCACAGCTGTGTGCTCTGTCTGTGTGGGCTTGTTGTACCACCTGCACAAGGAGAGGTTTTCAAGCACGCCAAGTTTTCCTTCATTTCTGAGGAGCCCAAAATGTGTGAGCAAAGATAGTTTGTGAATAAGAAAAATTGCATGGCAGAAAATAGAAAAATAGTGGGTCTCAGTCTGAAAGGATCATAGCTGGAGAAAAAAAAAAAAAAAAAAAAAGGTCTGGTAATATGAAACACAGCACAGTTTTACTGGTTTTGGCTGGAGTAAGGTTAATGTTTTTCACAGTGAAATAATTTTGGCTGGGGTTAAACCACAACAACATTGCAAGGTTAGAGTTTTATTAAAACCTAACAGCCATAAGGTAAGGCAGTTAGAGATGCACAGTAACTATCGTTGTCTATTTTCATTTGTATTCCAAACCAGGCATTATGACATTTCCCATCCCTGTTTCTAAGAGCAAAAGGCATTATGTGTAGACCACAAAGTTTTGTGTAGATCTCCTGTTATGACTTCATACCAACCTTTCTCCAGTTTCCTTTACTGGCTACCTCCTATCACTAACACTGCCTTCCAGATACTTGTCTCACCTTTCTCTGTACCCAATCCCTCCCTGAGGGCTATCCAGCAACTACTGTTTCATCAACAAAACCAAATGTTAAATTATCCAGCTGGTTGGCTTTGACCTTCTAACTGTGAATTTGAGGTTTCATATTTGGTATTTGAAAGAAAAAATTTCCCAGCCTGGAGCTGAGAAATGCCAGGTGAATAAAAGATGAATGGAAAAACGTAGAAAGGTGTTTCATCTAGACTAGAGAGAATTTTCCAACCAACAGTGATGATCTTCAGCGCCTCAGTACATATATGCCTTTCAAAGAGAAGTATATTTAAGTTCTAAAATAAATTGGGCATATAGACAGCAACTTAACAAAGCAGAAGTCTGCAAGGGAGCTTAAAGCATGCTTTGGCAAAGTCCCAGTAGAACACAAACACATTCCTTAGAAAGGCAACATTGACAATATCCTATTGAAATCAGAGGATCATTTGTGCAATTCAGGTGCAAGACCTTGTACACAAACAATAAAGATATATGGGTTTATGCCATAAATCCATACGGTGCACTGCATCCTAGGAGAAGCATAGCCTTAGGCTATCATTCTGCCCCAAGCCCTGGCTTGCCCGGAATCAGCACCATCCCCTTCCCAAACTCCTGCAGTGCTGAGCTGAGGGAAGAGTCCCCTATCCACACAGAGGCAATTTCTCCATGGATGCAGTTCTGCCTCTGCCTGCTCCTTATAAATGTTGGTGGTTGAAATGAGGCAGGGGTGGAGGAGCTCTGCAGCCAGGTGTCTGCAGGGGCTGTAGTGCAGCCAGTGCTGCACCAGGGCAGGGCACCCCTGCAGGAGCAATGCTGGTGGTGCTGCTGCAGAGCACACAGCTGCTCCTCTCTGCCACGGTGGGTGTGAAAAATGAGGTTCACTTTCTTGGTAAAATTTAAAAAGTTTTATAAAAGACAATTAGGAGACAGAATAAAGCAAAGGTTTACAGCCGGGTGCTTGGCATTCAGCAAAAAGCACACATTAACTCAGGACACACTTTTTAAATGCATTAGCATGTTGCATATTCATAGACTGTCTTGCATTATTCAAACATTCCTTTGAGTTTTAGGTGTTCTTTTGCTTGGTTTCAACCCCCAGACTGCCCCCATTTCATCCCCACACTCCCTGATAACAGAGGGTCAATAAATTCCTCCCCTGGAGCTCTGGTGTCCATCTCCATCTTCATCCAAATAGGATAATCCAAGAAAGTGAGGAATTTCCTGATTATCTTTCCCATTCTATGAGTTAGCTAGATGAACAAAAGCATTTTATATATCACACTACTATTTTTGTTAATAGCAGAAATAAAAGGAAATATAGTCATACAGCAAAATTTTCCAACATTATACATATAACATTCATTTTAATATTTGCAAAAAGCCAGTAATATAATATGTACTTGTAATAGTGGGGCCACCAAACCTCACAATCCTGTCATCAAAGGAGCAAATATTTCAGAGGAAAATCTGATTTCATCAGTTGCACATACATTTTAAAGCTCATTTTAACCACTTTTGTACTACTGCTTTCTTCTTGCCCTTGTTGTCGAGATCTTGTTTCCATCATGTTCAGCAGAGTCTCTTCACTGAACTCAACAGGTCTGCTCCACAACTCTCACAGCCACCACCACATTTTCTGATTGCAAAGTGCTGTATTCCAGCTTTGTGTTTGATCTTGTGCCTCTGTTTTGCCTGCTGCTCACAGCTACTGGGTCCCCTTTTTAGTGCAAGTGATAGATGTCTGCCTTTTGAAGATGATTATTTCCCAGCTGTTGCACTTTACTGCAGGCAAAGAGTTGGTTAGAAAAGCAGGTGAGTAGTTGTATTTTATGAGAAAAATTATTTTTCATTTAACTTAGTCATAGAGGTAGTTAGACTAGATGCATGCAGAGATCAAGTAACATATATAAAATAAGAGTAATTTAAGTTCAAGGTCTGTTTCCCAGATCAATCCCCAGAGAGAGGAGAAAAAAAAGCAAGATTTATACACTCAGCCCTGGAAAACTCTGTGTCAGTCTCCTGCTGATGAGGGACACAGACACCAGAGAGAAAAATAAAAGAACTGATAGAACATGGTTTCATCTTGTCATGCTGTCTTTTTAGAAAATGTGAACATCAATTAAGTGTGAATGTCTTCGAGGATTGCCCCCTCTTAGGAAAAAAAAATACTGCTGCAAAAGCTTTCATCTTCCAGATGAGCTTCTTTACAAACTACATTGGCTGCTCTCCCATATAGGGCTTGACCCCTGTTTTTTCCTTTCAGCAGTAGTTAATGAGAATGTTTGTCTGATCAGATTGTTAGACTCAACAGAAAACAACATCAAGAGACAAAAACCCCAACAGGCTGGTGTTGACTGCCCTCCTTGTCTGCCAAACACATCAGTCCAGGAGAGTCACCAGCTTTGTTCTTTTCTGCTGAGCTGCATGGGATTTATAGATTACAACAGGGTTAATGACCTTTGTCAATCCCAAAGCACATCATACAAACCCCACACACTCATAGGGCAGCCTCTCCTCCAGGGCTGGGAAACACCTGGGGGGAAAAGAGGCCTGACCAAGCAGTTTCTGAAGAGAAGAAACCTGATGAATGGATAAAAATTCCTTCCTTTTAACATTGCTGTCCTCAGGGATACACAGCTGGCTTTCTTCAGGAGGCAAAAACTGAGTGTGAAAATGGGTAGTGGTTTGCTTTGTAGTTTTATTGAGTGGTTTTGTCAGTGTGCTGCAGATAGGGGAAGCTTGCTTACCTAATCAAGTTACATGTTGGCTAATGTTTGCCCATAGACTCAGCAGTAAAGGAAAGCTCTAGAGCATTTTATGCTCTCCCATGACATGTGGCCATATGGTTGACCTGATTCCCAGAAAAATTCTGAGTTTCAGCTTTTTGCATGGTGTGAAACATTTTAATGTAATCTAACTTTGTGGCTTTTGTAGCCAGTCAAAGAAATTTAATGCACTAATTACCAAAAAAAACCTCAAACCCAACAACAGCAATTTCTGCCCTGCACATGTTCTATCTGCTTTCTGTTCTCACCTCTTCTGAACCACTTTGCCCACACCCTAGTTGTACATTACCATATCCTGCTCAGCAGTGAGCAGGAAATTAAAAAAAAAAACCAAATAGCAATGAAGTATCACTGTAATATAATTCTCACCAGAGGAGATGCTGCCCTCTTCACTGGAGACCATCACACATCTATATATCTATATATATTTCATATATATATATAACATATGTCACATATATTATATATAGTTTATATATATATATATGTCAAATATATATATGTCAAATATTGCCTCACTGGTATCAGTGCAGAAACTAGTGAGAATCAGGCCAAGACAGATAATTCTGTATCTTGAACTACTGTAAAAAACAGTAGAAAAGAAAGAGGAGGGTAAAGCATCAGAGGTGGAGAAATCCTCCTGGGGCTTACTGAGCATTAGGCTTGGACATAATCTGATGAAAAGTGACCACACATATTTGTAGATGACAAAATAAGTTGTGGTGATACCAACCCACAGCACATTGCAGAGCATTGAATTCTCACCCAAGGGCAAGTAAAAGAAGGTTATTTGTAAACAATATGGGTAGGAACCTAATTTGTATCCAGGGCATTTCTGTCAATAAAAGCAAACATCCCAGACTGGTGTCTTCTTCTCATGTCCTTTTTTTCCTGGTTGTTAGTGAGCATTGTCTTAACCAAAGTCAGTACAGAAGCTCCATCAAACACACTTTAATCTGACCACTGACCAGAAGAAACCAACTTTTTTTGGATTCCAGGGAATGCTTCATTCTGTTTGACAGAAACAATGAGCTCATATCTTAAGTCTTGGTAAGCTGGGAAGCCATCTTCATAAAATTAATGCCTGAGTTCCCAAGGGAGAGAAGACACATGGACAAACCTGCCTGCCTGAGTCTAGCTGCCTAAATAGGACCCAGTAATCCCAAGTGTTTTGATTTGGCTTATTTGGCTGAGCCAAATGCATCCCAATTTTGTGGGTAGGTTGTTTTTGTTGGCAGTGGCAGAGCTCACTGCCCTGTTTCACACAGCAGTGCAATGTATCTCCAAAAAATTTGAAGGCAAGGAGAGTTCAGTTCTTCTGGACACAGCCATCTCCTCAGCTACAGGCTTTGACTGAGCCTGCTGTCCTAATGCCAGTGGGGCTGAATTGCAGAAGGCAGGGGCAAGTGCTTTGGACACTCCAGCAAAAGAAAATACTCATAACAACAGGCAAATTTAATCTTCCTCTTTAACTAAATGGACTGGGAACTGTGAAGGCATCTCCATCTCCTCTGACCAGCAGCTACATGAATAAAGAGCCTCAAAATTACTCCATGTTATGTCTGAGCACAATAAATGTATTTCACATTTGTATTCTTTTCAGAGAACACAAATGTTCCCCATCCCATGCCTGGGAGGACTGCAGGTTCAGCTGTGCTTTTTTTGCTGCAGAGCTTCCTTGAGGCTCCTCTGGCAGCATCAGGAATAAGGTCCAGGGCTGGACCAAGGTAATGAGGTTGAGAATGCTGGAAAAGAAGAAGTAGTAAAGAAGGGATTGTGGAGAGTTAGTCTTCATGTTCCTTTACCATCAGCTGTGAGATATTTTGGGAATAGGTGTATTGCATAGTGCAAGCTCTGCACAGCCCTTTTCTGGGCATAATTCCCCCTGCCAGCCCGGCTTCCCAGCTATCTGGAACAGACTAAAAGGAGGCCATGCCGTTTTCCTGCCTGGATCCCTTTCATTCTCTGACTTGGCTACAGCTTGCTGTGTTTTCTCCTAGGCCTGGTCTGACAATGCAGTTGCTGCTTTCCAATACCCTGATCCAGAGCTGCAGTGCTGCTTCTGAGTGACCCAATCCTTGTATGAGCCCTGGGCCACACGCTGGAGTCTGGTAAATCCCTTCTCCTCTTCTCTCTGATTTCCACCTCCTGTGAGCTTGCTACAAAACCATGACAAACATGAACCAAGGTGATACTAACTGGAGAGGTCAGCCAGCAAAAGGACACGTGCAGCTCACTTTAATGTCCTCTCACTGAATAGTCATGGAATGAGGAGGATTTTGTTGTCCTTGTTCTTTCACTAATTAATGTCAGTATGACAGCTTTCAGGAGAGGTCAGACAGCACCTCAGGGAGGCTGCTACATGCAGAACTCATTTGAGCATGGAGGTTGTTGCAATTGCAATGCTTAATAAAAATCTCAGTATATTCAAGTATGGCAAGTAATTAGTATTTTCCCCATTGGAAGTTGCCTGAGAATGAGATGATGGTGAACTTTTTTCCTGTAAAGAGTCAAAATATATCTTAGAAGGTTATGCTCCTGCAATCAGACAGATATGCAAGTTATGGAGACTGGAAATTTATATACCCTAGTTTTTTTACTTCTATGCTTTGTTCCAATATGTTCTTGAGCCTTGAAAACAGCTGGCATAAATTCTAACAGCAAAGACTGCTCCAAAATCAGGACTCCAAACCCTTGATATTACTGATAATTCTATTCTGTAGAAAAATGAGGATGACTATGGAATTTTTTTTTTCCATGCAGCATTTACACATAGGTCTATGAAACATTTGCCTGGAAAATCATTTACCTGGTCTATTCACAGCAGATTGATTGCAACCTGTAGTTATATCTCCATGGGCAGAACTACTCACATTCATACCAAGGCTTAAATTTCATGTTCTATCAAATAGCCTGGGCTTTTAATAGGATGTGATCTACAAATGCCTCAGTGATAATCCAATATATTGATTTTCCCCTTCTACACTTCCTCATATTGTTATGACCAGATAGTTCTTCTTCATACAGCTTAGTTCCTAGTATTAATGCTACCCTTAGGCACACACTCACAGACTTCTAACAACAAATCTGTTCAAAGCACTGAAAAGGATGCTTTGTGATTTTTCACCTACTGGTACTCGTAAAGAGATGTTGAATTTTCCAAAGTATTTTGTAGGTATTTATGCATCAATGAACTTAAAATCCAATGGTCACATTTTGTGCTTCTCCAAACATTTTCAGAATAATTAACTCCTTTTGGCCAGATTCGTATGTCCAGCACTATGAAACCTGCAGATCCAACAGTGTAGAAAAAGCTACTGTAGATTTTTTACTGTAATTTGCAATCTGAATCACTAATTTCTCTTAGGCTAATTCACACATAAAGCTCACATCCACAAAACCCCCAAGACTTTACATTAAACTATCATTGCGTGAGTGGCAGGAACAAACACTGTTCCAGGAAAGCACCTGCTAGGAAAAGAGGATATAGCCAGCAACAACAGCTCACAGATATTGTGCCAGGTAATGACAACCTTTTGAAGGTGGTGGGAGACTCACTTTTATCATCAGAAGATCAGGACTTCATGAAAAAGTATTTTATTTTCAAGATGCAGGGAAGGAGGTCTCTGTTATGTGGGACACAGTGAAAGCTGGTGTGAAAAAAAAGAAGGAGAAGAAATAATTGAATGTTCTGACACCCTAGAGCAGAGCAAAGCAAAAGCAAACAGCAGCAAAGCACTCTGGATACAGATCATGCAAGACTAGGAAAAACACAAAGGAGCAGATCCCATATGCTGATCTCCCAGCTGCCAGAAAACCTGCCCACATTTTATGCAGCCTACGTTATGTCCATGAGCTAGACCTGCATGGAGATATTTATTTGAATCCTGAAAGATTTTTGGGAATTTTTTTTTTAATCCTGAAAGAATGGATGGGAGAGCAGCAGAAGTCCTGTGCTCTCTCTGCTGGACCAAGCTGTGCTGGACTGTAACAATTCAAAAGGACATGGAATTGTATGCTCTGCCTAGGGACTGGGCCAAATGCTGCTGTTAGAGTCAGGGTAGTCCTCACTCTTCTCTTCTTAATGTATGTTTCCAAAAATTCCCAGGGAGAGCCATGGTAAGTGTCAAAGGGAGATCCCAAAAATTAAATCAAAGCAGGGTCTCAATAAAGCCAGTAGATGTAAGGAAAAAGTTGAAAAGTTTAATTCATTCTTATCTGAGCAAAATACCATAAAGTGCTCTAATAACCATACCAATAAAATGGGAAGAAATTGACCAGAAGTCATTAATATGCATTTTGTACTACCTAAGTACAGAGAGTAGCAGGGAGGTCCTTAAGCAGAGGTCAAAGAGAAAGACATGAACTGCACCTGTTTTCATTTGAAGAGCTGCAACAACATAATTACCTGTGATTCAAGAAAGCAAAGACAAAGCCTTTATTTTAGAATATGTATTTTATGTCTACATTTACATAAAAGTGTGCATTTATACATCTCCATAAATACACATGAATATATATATATATATATATGCACATAGATGTTCTTGCACAGGGATGCTGTATTTGCTGTCTCTGGCACAGTGAATAAACAGAGAAAGCCCCACTAAATTCTGCCTGCAGTGAGTGAACAGGTGTAAAAAGTCTTGCTTCAGAAAAATAACTTGCTTTGAACCCAGTGTGGGTGGTGCAGAAACCTGAGTATCTCCTTCTGGGTTTTTTATCTTCTTTGCTTCATGTTAGATCCAGGATTAAAGCACGGGAAATGCAGTTTCTGTGTTTGGACTCTGTTTATTAATTCTTATCTATAGTACAGTCTCATGAATTGTGAGTTCTAGTTAACAATGCAGAAAATGGCTCTGTCTCTATTTCTTTCCAATGTCTTTTAAGTTCTATTCATTCAATTATGAGATGACACCTATATTATTTATACTTTTAACCCAATAACCAAATACCAAAGACCTTCAATGTTGACCTTTTCATCCAGTAAGAAAAAAACACCCAAAACCATGAAGAAGAAGGTGAAAGAAGAACTTAGCCTACACCCTAAATCCTCCATATTGCTTTATATATATTACTATATACTAAAATCTTACAATCTAAGTTTTACACTCTGTGATATCACACAATTCTATTCAAACTACACACCCACAATCCCAGTGCTATTACTTGCAGCCCTGGTTTCATGTCTGAGGTGTTTTGGTTTTCTGAAATTCTTTTCCCAGGGAAGTTCTGTAAACAGAAGCAATGTTTTTGTAACCATACCTATATTATTCCTTCCTTCCCACAGGAGGGACTTCTTCTTGATGTCCCTCTGGTTTGATCAATGTGATTGAAGAGGTCTGCCTTTGTTTCACCAATCAAATTGGTCTGTGTAAAATAGTATATAAGGGAGATGCATCCCTAAATAAAAGAGTAATTTTTTAGCCTTCTCATCTCAGAGTCTTGTGTCCTTGTGGTACAAAACAGTGTCAATCACTCCATTTCTGAAGCCCATTCCACAGCCTCAAGTCAAATGTAGTGCTTGCCTGAGGGTGATGCCTCATCAGGTTGACCTGGAACAGAGACTGGACAGAGCTGGAGAATAAAGTAGATATTTATGGAAAGGCCCCTAGGATCCACCTTGGGCAGGACAGGGCCTGGCCAGGCCTACACCCAAGGTTGACTAAGAATGATCACAAAATGGCTGACTGGTCACAAGCTCTTACATTTTTATAAGTTTTGGTCCATTTGCACATTGGGGTTAAATTGTCCAATTACAGCTCCAGGTTGTGAGGTCCCATCCTTCTTGTTCCTCCCTTCAGCCACCCTTGTTTGTGATTTTGGGCCTGAAAGTTGTCCTTGGTGTTCATCAGGAAAAGGATTTGTTTTGTCTCTACTCTGTGAAGAGAGCTGACCAGCACTGAATGTGAGGCTCAGAACTACAGCCCTGGGCAGCACAGAATCTGAAACACATGAAAGCTAAAATTTTACGGCATCAAGGGTCAGCGCCTTTTAGCACAGAAAGCCTGGAATTCTCACCTTCCAGGGTTCCAATATCTCCTTACAGGACCTGGCACTCTGTTGCCCTGCTCACCTCACGCTGGTGGCAACTTGCCAGGTGACAGAGCCTGCCAAGCCACGGGAAGCAGCAGGACTTCTGCCCTGTGAAAGAGCTTGCTCACCAAGAGAGGGCCCTTGTTTTCCCCAAAACTCTTAGAGCTGCCCTCCTAGCAGGCTTCCTCACAGAGCTTTCTCAGCAGTGCAGAAGCAGTACTATTTTACATTAACACTAGAAGGAAATAGGAGAGGCAGCTTGTCACAATTCCTGCAGCTTCCCTCCTTTTCTCCACACAGAGCTTATCAGAAGCACTCTTTCATTTCACAGACACTGCAAAAAGCAATGGTTTTTAAACTTTTTTCTTTTTTTTTTTTTTATTT
>WEIU01017670.1:114622-142993 GCA_013389925.1 Aegithalos caudatus
AAAATCCTCAGAGTGACCTTCTGGGTTGCTGTATGCTGCAGACATTCCCAAGGCTGGTGGAGACAGCATGATTAATTTTCATAAATTATTGAACCAAAAACAACTTTCAGCATCTAGAAATACATATCACATTGGTAACTGTTGCATTATTCACCATACGTGGCCTGACTGAAAATCTATTTGCCAAGCAGTGAGTCAGATGTTTACTCATGGCAGCAAGGCAACAAGGACATGCACACCCATACACAGAGCCACAGGATTTTTGCAGAGGTTCACATCCTAATAGAGGTTAATTTATTTTTTACTGCTGGCTTGCTTTGGGAGATTCATTTGCAGTTTAAATGGTGACATCCCCATTCAGTATGTATTCTGAACAGTCCAGTTCTGTGAATGCTCTTTGGGGGGGCCAAGTCTAACATCACAGATACTGTTCATACTGTTTTCTTGCTTATTTTAGGCCACACATATGAAAAATATTAAAAAAATAGGTTTTCCTTTCCCCTGGTCAAAGACAATATATGCCTTGCTAATTAATTCTTCTTGAGTTTATCTGAACAAATGGTATTGCAGACAGGATGCAGAGCAAAATTTACTCAGCCACAAATGCAGAAAGAAGTTCCATATAAGACAACTCAGGAGGGAAGAATATGGAAAAGGGGCCAGCAGAAGAATAAATATATTTTGGAAAGGATTCTCAGAGTACATACATGTCACCAAGTTAATAATATTTGGTCAAATATTTCTTGAGATTTGTTTGCATAACTTTCATTAACACTTCTGTTCCTCAACACATTTTGCAGACAGGTTCATTTCTAATAGCACAATACTTAGTGCAATATCACAGCACCTAGCAACATTTTCACTGAGAAAGGGAGAAAATATTTCATCTGGGAACCTGAGTTTTTCACATGTAAGGAACAATAAAGCCCAGGGTAAACTTAAAATATTATTTTTTTTTTCCAAAAGAAAATCAAAATGGTTGCAGAGGAAATAGTTCTGTCAAAAGTCCAGAATTCTGTAGAACAGCAGTTTCAGTAGAAATCTTCTGACAAGTTGACTAGTAACCTCCTTTAAAACTCATATTATTTAATATCAAGCTTAGAGTTTGTTTCAAATCTAACTGTAACTATTATCCAAGTGATATTATTTAAATGACTTTGTCAGAGCAGAAGCCCAGCAAATTAATTTATTTTACTTTTAAACACTTTGTTTTTAGAGATATTCTGCACCTGTGATGTCTTTACTCCTTTTCATGCTTTGCTCTCATATCTGGTTATTTGCAATAGCAAAACTACAAAATTCAGGGACTGTCTGTATTTATACCTTTGTACAGACATGGGAGGGGACAAAGACAAAATAAATGCCACTTAAATGGTGGCTCACTTGAACACAATAAAAACAGCATATAGACATTAGCATTATTTTGGCTACATTCAGGCCCTCAAAAATTTCTATTTCTTCACATATAGATCCAGGAAGAAAGTAAGATCCCAGACACATGGTTAAGATATTGGCCACTATCTTAAACTGGAGGTCATCTTAGATAACCTGCATTTTTCAAAAGCAATAAAAGCAAAAAGTTGATCAGTCCAGTGCAGCTGCAGGATCATTGTCCACTTACAAACACTCCAATTGCCTTTACACATCAACATCCACTTCAGAGTCATTAAATTTAAGATATTTTTCAACAGAAGTGTAAAACTGATTTGCTGTGGAAGCCATTTCTGACACTGGAAAACAAGTAATAAAAGAGGATGAGTTGCTGCAGCCACAGCAGGAAGGGATCAGTCCCTTGGAGCACGCTCCTGAAACAACAGCCTGAATTACAGGAAGAAATTACATTTGACTTCTGTGGTTCATTTACACCATTTCTCTTTCTTCCTAATACTTAGTTAAACTGTAATCTTTCTCTGAGGGGGCCCCCACAGAGTAGGGAAAACTGAAGTCTAAAACTGTTTTAGGAAATGGAAGAAAAAATTTCTAGAACTGGAAAAATTGCTTGGTGGCCGTCAAGGCTTCCTGAGAAGCCTTTGGGTAAGCCTCATTTATAATTTTTAGGGCAAGCTGGTGGTAGGAAGGGGATCCATGTGGAGGCAACAAACAGCCAAGAGCAGCACTTTGAAGTCTGAAGTGGGATTGTGCTGGGAGAGAAAGTGATTACCTTACACCAAGGAGGAATCAAGGTGTGACTGAGCAGCAACAGAACCTCTGTGTTAATTTCAGCTAGAGCTCTTCAGTAGCACATGACTTCAAAAACTTCAGCTTGGCTTTTAGGCTGAGTTTGCATCACTGGCTGGTGACTTTCCTTTAGCCTGCAGGCTGGCACCCTGAGTAGGTGTGTTAGTATGGAAGGCTGTAGCATAAATCACAAGCAGCATCCTACTGCTGCAGGAGCAGTAATCACAAGTGCCAGCTGCAGGCTTTTCCCCCATCCCCAACCCAGGAACACCATTAGCTGTGACTGACAGCCCTTAAAACTCCCAGGGCCACAGTTACCAGTTGGATTACTGGATCTCAGATCTTCTAACCATCACATTGAAGCGTTTGTATTGGTCTAATATCTTTGATTAGGCTTATGACTTGTTACTGATGTAGCTGCTTTTGTATGTGCTGTACAAATGATCATCCTTTTTACTGTTTATTCTCTGTCCTAACAAGATTAAACTACATAAGGATAAACAACACTGCTAAACAGATGTGACTTCTACTAGTATGGTTTCAGCTGACTGAACAAGAGCAGAAAAAAAATAAGCTAACCTCTTTTAAGTGCAGACCAACATCACTGGTGCTAATTAACACAATGGCCCTTTATGTTCCTAATGCTTGATATGAGCACCTCCCATTCCCACTTGAATTCAGCTGTATTCTTTTTCATAAGCTGGTTCTATGATTATGTCTGCAGCCTTGAGCAAATGTAGCCTGCCTTTTGTATAGTACAGCACACAAAAAAACAGAGCAATTCCCATTCCAAGCCTTGAAATTACTGTTAAACTACTATCTTCACATGACAAAGAATCAAACATACTCCTCAACAATTTGTTTCCAAGTCAAATTCCTTTGCTGAAAAAGAGTTATAATTTTATTTTGAATATCTGGCACCATGTTCCAACCACTAGACCTCCATTATATTTCTGCCTGCTAGATTAAGCAGTATGTAGTAGCTGATGTGTTCATTTTCTTAATTTATGGTCCAAGATCAAGTCGCTTGGGGTTAAAAAAAGCAGGTATTTCCATTTATCAGAAGCACTGACATAATTTCTTTTTGGCTGCTTTCCCTTCCCTCCAGCTGTTATTTTACTTTTATCTGGTCAAGTCACTTATCCATAACTCCGTTTCCATTAAACATTCAGCACATGGTTCATTCTCATCAGCAGGGTCAACTGCAGCACTGAACAATGGCCCAGCTTTCCAGGACTTCTCAGCACGGAGATGCTTATGGAATTGCTTTTTTGTACACATCACACAAAAGGAAAAATGGTTGATCACAACAATAGACTCAAAGGGAAACAGAAATAAAAGGATATTGCAGCAGCATTTACCCAGCAGCAAGAAGAAAGGGGAATTAATCCACTGTTAGAAAGACTGCTGGACCAGTTTGTTGTAAAGCAAAGTAACCCAGCAGGGAAAGACCCAGCAGCTATGTAACTCACCATGGTGAGTTGAGTTATAGTCTTCAAACCTACCCCATCCCAACCTGGGAGATAAGAGGAGCTCCTGGGTACCCTACCCTTTGACTGACTGTCTTGGCAGCACAGCAGGATGGCATCACTGTTTGACTACATGCAAAAACAGCCAAATACCAACCAATTGTCTGAGCAGGTGCCCCTCACATCCCTGTGACTTGACTGTGTGGACAAACATGATCCCATCACCAGTGCTGCCAGCTAAGCCAAGCTTGGACACTGATTTCAATTAACAGCACCCAAAAGAGAGTGCAGGTGTTTTCCCTTCACAGCCCAGCAGTCACCATGGTTTTCTGGAGTGCCAAGATTCTCACCACGCTTCTGCTGAAGGAGAATGCACCAGGAGAGTGGATATTCACAGACATCTCTCTCAGACACTACACAAAGTGCCACTTGTTTAACAGAAAACATTTAATTTAAAACTCTCTGTGGGCAATACCCAAATTTTAACCTGGAAAGTATGGAACGTCTATGGAAAGGCAGCTGAAGACATCAAATCATGTCACTCTACCCCTCAGCTGGATTTGAATACCATGTGGAGCTCAAGAGTTCAGTTGGTGAAAAATTTGAAACAGATTTGAAAAATAGATTTGTCAAAAACCCCAAGCAAACACAAATAGTAGAAACATGACAGCAGAAAAAACTCTTTTGTTGAAGTGGTGGCCAAATATTCTTGGGCTAAGCAAATGAGTTCTTGCTGCAGGTTAAACTGGCTTTCAGAGTGCACTTACCACTTTATCACAACCCAAACCTCCACCTCCTGTATCTGGTCATCTAAAGGGAACATGTCTGCATGCTTGAGTGCTTTTCCTTGTTGGGACCCATGCAGCCCAGACCTTGTCTCCTCTTTCCCCAGGCTGCAACACTGGAGCTCATCTGTCATGCTTGTCCACTCCAAGGTCAGAAAGGAGTAGGATTTCTAGGTAGGATCACTGCCCAGAGGGCTATTTCCAGAATGGGAACAGGGAAAGGGACAGAAGCCATCTCTTCTGCCCCCTCACCCAGTGACTGCAGTGAGCAGTGCCTCAGAGGGGACAGCTCAGCCTCTGGGGCACTGGGAAAACTGGTGATGGTGCCTCAGTGCCAGCAGCAGCTGTGGTGTGCACCTCTGTCCAACAACTGAAATGGAAGCACATCACTTCACACAGAATGAAAAAAAAAAAAAAAACAAAAAACTTTCAGGTAAGTCCTCCAGATCTTTCTTTAATATCTACTCTTCTTGGTATTCTGCTTTATTAAATGTCTCAGATTTCTGAAACTGAATGTGAAACAATGCCCTCAATGACTGCAGAGAAGTGAAATGCTACAGCTGCTTGATTTTAGGATGACTCAGATTTTCATGTCTTCAGCTCTATGGTTTTACTACTGCACAACCTGATTTGGCTGCCTTGGTTTCAAACGAGGACAAGACGTGCAGTAATTGAAGACATACTGTGTCTGCTCCAAACATCTATGTACAGAGACTTTAAATTAATCTTAATTTAAGAAAGCCATGAGAGAGAATGTCATGATTCTTCAGCCAATAAAAACAACACAGATAATACAATTAGCTGGCTGGTCTGGAAAATTATAATGCTGATGTGCTCTAAAGAAATGAAACAGAGACAATGCTTGCTCTGCTGGCTGAGTGGCCTGATTCCTGCTCCAGCTTGGATCATGGAGGCAGCTCCATCTTCAAGAGGCTGACTTGTCCAGTCACTTGCATGCCAACACACACATGCTTTTCTGGCTCTGCTCTACCATAGAGAATTCTGGAATCTGAGACCTAGAAAAGAAATAAACCACCAAGGCCTGCTCATGGCTTCAGAGAGTACAGCTTTGTTTGCAAAGAGGGATAAAGTTTTACCAATTGTATGCACCCACATCCCAGTTGAGCAATAGCTGGGAACTAAGAGTATATTTTTAAGAATATTGTTAGCAAAGTCAGAGAAGTCACTCCAACTTCTCACAATAACAGCTGTATTTATCTCTATTTAAGTTACAGCATCATCTGTTTTTTTTAATTACTTGAGATTACTTTTCCAAAGCAATTTTTAAAATATATCATCTATATATTATCTATATCATATATATCTATATCATCTTTATCTATCTATATTTATATCTACATATACATCTATATATCTTCTGTATCACACAGAATTCTACACAAGAGGAAGAAGTTAAGTTTGGCAAAGGAACAAAGGATATTTTTGATAATTTTCCTTTCAAATACAAGTGGAATAAAATATAGTTAATCTCCTATTGACTTGAGCACATAAATGTACCAGTTCAGGCCCAGGATAGCTGAGCATATGCACATGTCCCACTAAAGTCAATTAAGTAGAAATTCCACCCATGGCACATGCTGATTGCACTAAGAATCCTTACAACTGCTTCAGGCACCGAAAGGAAGTTTTGGACCCCAAAGCAGCTTAGAGTAAAGGAGATAAAAGTAATAAAATTTAATTGAGATGGGTGTCTTGCAGCCATAAAGCTGAGAGTGCTGCATTAAAAGGTAAGAAACAACTGTAGGGGAAAAAAAAGCAAGCACAACATTGGAGAAAGTAGATTGGGGTCTTCAATTCTGCTATATCAAGCCTCTGTAGCAAGAGTACTTTTGCTTTCTGCTATCTGAAAGGTCCTGAAATGGATCTAATTATTCCATGCATCAGATAAAAATGCATATACCACCTGTGTTTTCATCCTATTTCCTATGGTCCCTAGCAACTTCATGCAGAAATATTTGTGTGTAGTTATTTCCAAGTGTGATTTTCAATTCCTGTCACAGTTATTAATAAATGACAATTTGAACCTCTAGTATAAGATGCAGTTATTTTTATTTTCCAGCTGCTATGCCACAACAACATTAATAGCATAATGGCTATAAATCTAGTAGCATAACAGCTGGTATGGTGGTAATAATGCCACCTGCAGCATCTCTGTATACTCTCTCATCTTCTCATTGCCCCAGGTAAAGCTTAGACTTGCCATCCTTTCCATCTCAGAGCACAAATTCAAGCAGAGAAAAGAGGTTCAGCAATAAAAAAGCTGTTGCTGTTTAATTTAAATCACAATGAAGTCTCTAATTGTAGCCCAGGAGGAGTCTTTTAAGTAAGCCCACATGTGTTAGAAGCAAATGCTTGAAATGCAAAGGGGAAGTCAGTCAACAGTTTTTCAAATAAGCTCATAAAAGATTTGTTACTACATATAACACAGAAAGCATCACTAAAAACCTTTGACCAGCCATGAGCAAAAAAATTACATGCTCCTTTTTCTGCCCTCTCTAATGCAACCAGCAACCTTGAGTCTTTCTGTAACCCCCTAGTCAAGTTCCAGTATATTTTTAAACACCTATTTTTTTACAATAGGTAAAATAGGCTCCAGGAATATCTTTGCTAAATTATCTTTGTTTTTAAAATGTACTAACTCAGGTCTTGCTTACCTCAATCAGAGATGGCAGCAGCAAACATGCTATATGTAAGCATTTCCACTGAAACAAGTCTCTGCTAAGAATTATAAAGGGGGGTTCAGTAGCAATAAAATTTAATGTCCTTGCCCCCCTTAAAAAATATCATCTAGCTCCTTCCCATCTATGTTGGGTTCACCCTGGCTGGATGCCAGCTGCCAATCAAAGCCATTCTGTCACTCCCCTCCTCAGCTGGCCTGGGGAGAAAAAATATAATGAAAGGCTTCTGGGTTGAGATAAGGACAAGGAGAGATCTCTCACCTATTAATTACTGTCATGGACAAAACAGACTCAGCTTGGGGAAAATAAATTTCTTACCAGTCAGGGCCAGGGAAATGAGAAATTAAAAACAAACCCTTAACAACCTCACCTTCCCTCACACCTCTCTTCTTCCTGGTCACAACTTCATTCCTAATTTTCTCTACCTCCTCCCCTCCAGCAGCAGAGGGGAATGGGGAAGGGGGTTTGCAGTCAGTTCATCTCAGGTTGTCCCTGCTGCTCCTTCCCCCTCACAGGAAAAACTCCTCACACTCTTCCCTATTCCAGCATGAGTTCCCTCCCACGGGAGGAAGTCCTTCATTAATTTCTCCAGTGTGGCTCCTTCCCACGTGCTGCAGTTCTTTACAAACTGCTCCCACGTGCCTGCCTTCCTCAGGGAGCAATCCTTCAGGCACAGCCTGCTCTACTGTGGGGCCCTCATGGGGTCACAAATCCTGCCAGGAAACCTGCTCCAGCATGAGCTCCTCTCTCCAGGGGCCACAAGTCCTGCCAGGAAACCTGCTCCAGCATGGACTTCCCATGGGGCTGCAGCCACCACCTTTGAGTATTCATTTGTTCCAGCGTGGGCTCCTCAGTGCTTGGAGCTGGATCTCTGCTGTGCCATGGACCCTCCATGGGCTGCAGAGCCACAGCTGCCTCACCAAGGTCTGCACCAGGGGCTCCAGATGAATCTCAAGCAGCTCCTGCCCCTCCTTCTTCACTGACCTGGTGTTTACTGAGCTCTTTCTCTTACAGCCTCAATCCTCTCCTCTCTGGCTGTAGCTGCTGTTGCTCAGTATGGTTTTTCCCTTTGTTAAATATGTTATCCCAAAGGTGCTCTCGTCATCCCCACTGGGCTCAGCCTTGTCCAGCAGCAAGTCCACCTTGGCACAGGCTGGCACAGGCTCTGTCAGACACATTTGGAAGTTCCTGGCATCTTCTCACAGAATCCACCCCCACCCTCCTCCTGCAACCACAAACTTGCCATAGACTTTCCTACTCAAGAAAATACCTCATACAAAGATTTGTGGGTTTTTGCTTTCTCTGCTTTCTAAAAAATGATTGGTATTATAAAGATGAGTATCTCTTAGCCATAGGAAATGAGTTTTGTATCTCTGAAGAAAGAGAACCAGGATAGAGTGTGTTACTGTCAGCTTGAAATACTAAACAGGACTGGGGTACTTTCAGTACAGATTTACTGCATCTCAGTAACAGATGACATTCTTCTGAAGAATCACTTCTATGAGCTGAAATGCCCATCAACAAGAACAAGCCAGGTTTTGTAAAAACATTGAGTTAAAACAGATATTATACCTGAGATAAAAATCAAGGTCACACTGTAAACATACATTAGTGTGCCACATATACTCCACATTTGTTGCCCAAGTATTGGTTTACTTATGTTTATGCATTCTGATTTAAATGCCACAGTAATAACATTGTAGTCATAGAAATACTCAACAGGCCAAGTCTGTTTTAATTATAATTACAGATTAGATGTCTAATTCTTAGTCTTTCCTTTCACATCCTTTTATTCCCATGCCAAAGAAAATACATAGTGAGGCATTTATGCTTGTTATACTGTTCTCTGGATTACATGTCTAGCCTGATAAATTCATTAACAAGACAAGTAGTACAAATGTTGGCTCTGCATCTCTTTCACTAAAGCTCATTATTTCCTTTTCTTCCTTACTTAATTTGTCTGCGTTGGAATGCATTCAGTATTTTTGCTGTTCTCAGACACTAATAAAATGGTGGGCTGGACATGTACACCAGTGGTGACAGCCAGGAGCAGTGCCATTGCTTATGCATCCTTCCTGAATGGGAAAACTAGGTCAACTGATAGTCCAGATTCTCCATGTGACCAGCACAGGGCAGGGTGGATGGAAGAAGGCCAGCACAGTGCTTCTTCAGCAGAACAAATACAGATGAAACCAGTATGTGTAAATGTATGTGTACTTCAAATTTGTGAAATAACTTACAAAGGTGGAACCTCTCAGAATTGAGGACAAGAATGAAGAGGAAAAGGAAATCTAAGCTTTACTATGGAAAACAAAACAAACAAAAACACCAAAAAAATCCCAACAAACCATGTGAGAGCAGTAAGTGCCTAAAATCTAAGTTTCAGCTGAAGTAAAACTTATTTGTTTTGCCATAAACTAGGTTCAGCCGCTTTCCTCACAAAAATTTGTGTATCGTGCCTTGGGTCCAGCAATGGCAGACCTACCTGTGTAAAGAGCAGTGATGATGAAGATGTTGCCCACCCCTGTAGTCTAACCACTTAACTGTGACACAGGCGTCAGGATGGCAACACTTCTGAATGTGAAGCCAAAAGAGAGAGAGAAAACTACTCAAAATTTAAGACACTTATATTTTGTCTGTTCTTTTCTTTAGAAACAATGGAAAATACTCCTCCTTCCTTAGAGATCTGCCAGAGTCCCTGGAAAACCCAAGAAAACCAGCTCAAATTCAGTGTTGATCCTCTTGTGAGCAAGAGGCTGCACTAGAGGATCTTTCAGCCTCGTCCATCCAACAGCTGATTTTTGTGAACCACCTTCCTACAGCCTTGAATAGCCTCTAAAGTTACTGTCAGAGCAGCAGAAATACCTAGAACTCACCAGAAAATCACGACTTCATGAAGTTGCAGCTGTGCCTGCACACCTCCCACTTCCCCCTCTGGCAAACAGGCTGTGGTAACAACGCCTGGTGCTGCCTCACTCCGTGCCACATTCACTTCCCTGCCACTTTCCTCGGAAAGAATGAGCTGCCTAATTTCAAACCCCTTGAATGACAGGCATCACTCAACCCAATTCAATTAAAATGGCACAAAGTTGCGTGTTGACTGAAATTATATACTTCACTGAAGCTTAATCTGCTGGTGGATTACTGCTATAGATTTGTGGCAGGTCAAACAACTGCAATTAAACCCAAATGGGTGTGTGTGTACATACATACACATAAAGACAGTTTAAATAAATACAAAATTTCAAATATATCATTAAGCATCAATTTGTATGTACAGAAGGCTGTAGCTTGGCCCTCTGAGATCCTAACACTTTTATTAACCTTCTTACCACATGAGGACTATTTTATATGCAAGTACCAATATATGAATCTGCAAATACTATCAACATTTCATTTTCTACAAAGTATTTCTAAATTACATCAAGTCAGGACAGCCTTGGGCAGACATGGCATGTCACTGCAGTAAGCAACACAGACTGTAAAAATAATCCCCATTTATTTCAGAAACAGTACATTTAAGAAATACTTGACCTGTGCAGCCACAGACACCATAAATAGTTTTGTGGATAATAAATTATCCACAAAATAAGTTAATACTAAATAATTAGTATTGTGCAACCAAACCCACAACACCCACAGATTTCAAAGTGCTTAGCAAGACAATAGAAGATGATAGTTCCCATTTAACAATGGAAACAGCTGGAACAGAAAACTCAGGTGGCTTGTCTGAGGTCTTACTGAAAATCAGTGTCACAAATGTGGAAAAAGGCCTGAGAACCCTGACTCTCAAACCAGTCCTGAGCCACAGATGACTTCACTGTGACTAAATTTATAAAAAAGAAACTGAAACCAAAAAGCAACTTGGTTCCTTCAGCTCAAGCAAGGAACAAAGATTTCTCATTGATAATGAGATATGGTCATTACTGCAGCAATCTTTAGATCAGTAAGACCAATACAGATATCCCAAAGTCACTCATGGGGAAAGGTCCCTTAATAAAAGACAGATGGCTAGAAAGAAGACAGTGGCATGGAGAAAGCTAAACCCCAGGATCCACTGGAACCACCAAAACTGAACTTGTAACAGAGCAGCACTGCAGGGAAACCCCCAAAATGCCAAGAGGCATTTCTGAGTTGCAGGAGTTTCTGCAGAGACCCCTGCACTTGCAGGCACATCCCTCATGCTGGAGTGTGGGAAGCCCAGCTGTGAGAAGGTTCCTGAGCCACTTCACTACCAGGAGGCCTGGCAGGGCCTTGGCAAGCAAGGGCTGTTGGAAAACTCTTGCTCTACAGCTGAACCAGGGCCTTATTCAGGCACCTGTCAGCCTGGGATCATGGTAGTGCACAGCCATGGGAAAGACACTTTATGCGGGGTCTTTGTTTCTGCAGTATACTTGTGAGTACTGCTCAACTTTGTGTGCTCTGCATTCAACAAAGCACCACACTGCTGAACACCAACTAGAAACAGCACTTGTTATCCACTGTGTGTAGACATACTGCCTCAAGGGGACTGGGATTTCACAGAAAGATACTCCAACAGGCAGAGACAGAAACAAAGATTGACCTCTTTTGGCACGGATACCTCCCCCAGGTGGCTGCAGAGACTGCCCTGAGGGCACGTTTGTATTCTGCCTTTGGAGAACACACAACTGTGTGCACTCAACAGTGCAAATTGTTTCAACCAGCTCTCACTGTTTGTGAAACCAGCAGTGTTGGCACAGCACCTGATCACATGCTTCGCAGGAGGAAAAGTCAGCTGGGAGAACAATGGTACACACAATGCAGTATACAGGGGTCTTCTTTCCCTTATAACATCCAGTCATATTCACATTGCAAAGATCTATGCAGCTCCCACAGACGAGAAGTGTGGAACTTCAGGTGAGGTCACATGGTTCATTTGGTGTCATGCTGATCTCTTGGGTTTTTTTTTCTGTGAGATGGGCACTTGCAGTTTTCCTGAGGTAGTGGATACAGAGGTCTTCCCTTTATTCCTTTCAGAAAAGCAAAAGTGAAGGAAAAGAGGACAAGCAGACAGAGGTGCTGGAGTTTCTTATAAAAGATATAAACACACTTGAAGTAAAATACATTTTTGAAATACTCCACTGGGACAGACAGCACAAGATTCTCCAAAAGCAAACTTCACCATCTCAGAATCACCCTGAAGACAATTATAGGTTTATTGTGGCAAAACAGTTAATCAGAGAGAAATGACTTTTCATAAATAAATAGCCAGGCACCTGGCTCTGCAGGGCCCTGGGTGTTATATGGAATGGAGTTTTGTTCTCACTGCCATCCTGCAGCAGGTCAAGGGTGCAGAACTGTAGGTGCTGTGCACACAGCACTGAGAGCAGAGAACACAGCCCTGCTATGTCAAGGCAGTCATAGAACTTAAGTGCAGAAAATGTTCATCAGAGGACAAATGTACCCACTGCCTCTGTTGTTCTGCCACTTTTTCTGCCAAGCATTTTACCAGGACAGGATCTACTTTGGAGTCAATCTTGTTGGCAAACCAGTGCCCGTAATTCAGAAGCCACCTCAACTCTCCAGCCCCATAGATGCAGACACTGCGAAGGTGGGTGCCAGTGCATGGAGGATACAAATAGTCTTCAAGGTAATTCCATTTCACCAGACGAGTTTTGCTCTGTAGGTCTGTTACATCCTGGGATGACCTTGGAACTTCCCCAGGGACCCCAGGGACACGTACAAGCGTGGCCCAGAAATGTTCATCTGGAGAGTACGTGTCCCTTGACCACTCAAAAAAATCTTTTGCAAGTGAGCTTTTAAGGGTATATTGAATAAATTCTCGGCTTAAAACAAAATAGGCGCTGCCTACAAATATCTCGATACCGTGAGGTGGCGGATTCTTGGAAATGTTGGTTTTTACAGGCATCTGCATGTATTCATAAGGCACTTTCATAAGTTCATAGTGATAAGTAAATCGTTCTCTTTTGCTACTGCTTGGCTTTGAGGTTTCAAGCATGTTTCCTCCACGAAGTTTCTTCAGTTCTGCAACCAACTCGAAATTTGACCTCAGAGGGAAATCCTGGCCACACAAATTGATAACGTACTTCCAAGGAACTGGAGAGTCCATCAAATCAGACAAACAATTGAAATCTGCTTGCAGACGTGAAATGTGTGCGTAGTCCACTGTCTCCAGTTTTGATGCAATGAAAATATTTGGGAAACATTTAGCTAGATTGTTCAAAGCAGATTTGAAACCTTTTGCTGCTTTTTGGTCATAATGGATGCAGTAAATATTTTGACGACTGTACAATGAATGTATGAGCCTTTCTACCATTGCTGCATCTTTGTGAACAACCAAAGAATAGGCAATTGGAAAACTCTCCTCCTCTGGAGAAACAGGTTTTAGGTGGTATTTCCTAAGTGAATGATACACGTGACAGTCACTTGTCATTGCTACAACATCTTCATCAGCTAAATCAACTATTTCTTTTCTTCTTATCTCTAAACTCTTGCCAATTTCACTAGGATCTTGTTCATATATAGATGAACAATTAATTTCATACTGGAACTCATTTCTAGGATATGAATATCTGTTTCTAACGTACGAAGAAGTGCTCAAGAAGTGCTCAACTAAGTAAATGCCTTTAGAGGGAAAAAAGTGTCTTTCGACATGGAAGAGCTTCAGCAGCGCAATCAGCCACCCAGTAACACACAGAATCAAGATCTTCCTTTGTGAGGGACATTTGTAGGACCACTTGTGTCTCTTCATTCTGAAAGAAAAAAGGGACATGGTGTTATTTTAAATCAGAAATCATCAGAGACCATTCCAATCTCTACAAAAGACGTGCACAGTCTGCCTACAGCATAAACACCACCTTATTAGGAAGGGCACTGGTAACCTCTAGTTTCTTCCTAATCATAATTTTAAAATTTAATTTCCCTGAATTAGCAAGTGAAAGAAATAAACCAGATGATTTCCAGCCAAATAAGAGTATCAGAACAAGACTCACAATGTTTTTTTTCCAAACCTTTTTAAAACTTCTAATGAGCCACAAACTGAAGTATAGCAACCTCTGGACTGGCAAAAACATTACTGTCATCCATGTAAGTAGGAAGGATTGTTTATTCTCCTGAGTAACTACAAGGCATTCAGTGGGAGCAGCACAGGGATGTCTAGTACATCTGCAAAGAACATATGCCTGCTGGTAGATATTAGTACTGTTTTTTTTAAAAAAAAGCACAAAACTGAAAGCTTTAGAATTCAAACACTACATTCTCATTATCACTAACACTGGAGCTGGCTCATGAAGATGTCAAAGGGGAATAGAATTTCCTTCCTGTCCTGTGCCAACAGGATCTGACAAGCCCAAAAGCCCTTTCTCTCTTCACGTTTCTTCTGGGAAATACTTCTAACTTGCCCTGAAGACAGAGGTGGATAAAGACAAAGCACTTTCATCCACTGAACATATAAGGAATGTACCCTCCTGAAGGCAGGAGGGGTAGCAGTAAGCAATAGCACATCTGTCCTGCTCTCTGCCATGTGACACAGCCTTGGATGCATCCACAAAAACACACGTGGCCCCTTTTTATACAGCATGTTATTTAATAACATTCCTGTGTAGCACATTAACAATAAAAGTTAAATACAGAGATACTCTTCAATATAGTTTTGCTTTACTGGCTGAGTGTAATCAGCATTGTTACTATCCCTAAATTAAAATTAGACCAGAACCACATACAAGTGCAGCAGTAAACTCAGCTCTACTTAGCTTAAACTAAGCTCTACTTTGTCTTTAAATTGAACAGCTCCCAGTATTTTCTTTGAATAGAAGCTGTTTCAGAGTTCTTCCAGGGCCAACAAAATGGTGGGGCTGGCAGATGTGGCTCAGATGCCTGCACATCTCACATATGCATGTAAAATCAAGTACTGAGATGTGCATTCAAATAAATTGCAAGACTAACTTGGGCATCTTTAGCATTCCCTTAAATGTCAGGTCTTGCAAGCTGTAGCTACATTTAAATTGAAGCTTGTCAAGGCAGAGCTTTTTCGTTTGTCTGTCCTCCCTTGACTTTGCTTTTCCCTGTGCACCTTTGTCTTTCATATTTCTATTCTAGGGCAACAGAAAGAAGGAAATGCTATCTCCTTGTTCCACCTGGGGGTTGCCAGGTACAGACCAGGGTAAGCCAACACATACCAATTTCATAGAAACCAAAGCTCAGCAACTCTCTGCAGGTTTTAGAAACGGTCTCCAGGTATGCTAACTAAGAAAGAAAAAGCAGATCTCATAAAATCAGAATGGTTTGAACTGGAAGAGACCTTAAAGATAATCTCATTCCAAAATCCCTGTCCTGAGCGGGGAACCTTCCACTGGGCCTTGAACAATTCCAGGGATGGGGAATCCACAACTTCTCTGGGCAACCTGTTGCAGTGCCTCATCATCCTCAAAGTGAAGTGAGGCATTCATATCCCTATGAAGCCAAAAATCCCACATTCCCCCATAGCAAGCAGGTGCTTTCATTGCTTCTTCAAATTAATCCCAGCCCAATATCTATTCTGAGTTTCCCCTTTACCTATTTCCTTTATGTGTCTGTGTTCCTGAAGAAAAATCACCTTTAAAAGCTGCTCCTAACCAAAGGCAGGTTTTCAGTCATATGACAAAAGCCCTGTAGAAGGGAAGACAGGTAACCTTCCCTGGTGTTTTCTTTGGAGGGAGAAGACCTGTGTGGTGCAGCCTTTCTGTGAAGCACACCCCAAGCCTCTGCCCAGTGTCTCCCTTGCTACCAAGGAAAACACCACCCCTGGCTGAACAGGGATTGTCTAAATCAAGAGCAAACCTTCTCTGTCTCCTTCAAAAAGGTGAGTCTGGACAAAGAAAAAGGAGGAGAAAAAACCAACACACTCCAAACTTCTCCCAAACCTCTCTATTTGTGTCAGCCCTGGCCAGCTTCTGTCCAGTGCCAAACATTCTGTTGCTATGAAACCAAACAAAGCCATGGAATGACCTGAGTTGGAAGGGACCCATGAGGATCACTGAACTACAACTCCTGGCCCAGCACAGGGCACCCCAAGAGTCACACCCTGTGCCTGGGAGCATGGCCCACCTCAGAGCACTAAACTCTGTCAGGCTGCTGCTGTGACACCCTGCCCTGGGGGGGCTTCTTCCAGTGCACAGCCACACTCTGGGTGAAGACCCTTTTCCTTAACTTCTCTCCCAATACAGCTTCAAACTGTTCCCATGAGTCCTGCCACTGTTCACCACAGAGAAGAAATCAGTGCCTGTCCATCCCTTTGCCCTCACAATGAAGTTGTAGGTCACTATGAGACCTCCCCTCAGTGTCCTCCAGGCTGAACAGACCAAGTGACCTCAGCTGCTCCTTACACAACTTCACCTCCAGCCCTTCACCATCCTCTTGGCATCCTCTGCACACTCCCCCATAGTTTTGTGTCTCTGTTTCATTGTGGCAGCCAGAGCTGCCCCCAGCACTGGAGGTGAGGCTGCCCCAGAGCAGAGCAGAGCAGGACAATCCCTCCCTTGCCCAGCTGATGCTGTCCCTGATGTCCCCAGGACACTCTGGCCCTCCTGGCTGCCAGGGCACTGCTGGCTCCTGTTCAACTTGCCACAGACCAGGGCTCACTGCTCTGCTTCCACAGGGCTGCTCTCCTAACCTTTTGGATCCCAGTCTCTCCATACATCCAGACTTGCCCTGTCCCAGGTGCAGAATCCAGTATCTGTTTTTATTAAACTCCATATGATTGATGATTGCCCAGCCCTCTAATCAGTTGAGATCTCTCTGCAGGGCCTCTCTGCCTTCAACAGCTCTTCCCAATTTAGTGTCCCAGTTTACATCTTTGAGTTTATCTTGAGTTCTGTATCCAAGTCACTGTGAAGATGCTGAGGAGCACTGGCCCTAAGGTGGAGCTCTGTGGAACCCCACTGGTGACAGGTCACCAGCCTGCTGCCACCCCATCCACTGTGACCCTTTGTGTCTGACCCATCAGCCCATTGCTGACCCATCACATGATGTATCCAGAAGGATCCTGACAGAAGCTCTAATGAAATCCAAAAAGAATCATCATATCACATAATTAACTAGGTGAGCTACCTTAAATGGAATTAGTTTGTCAAGCAGCACCCTCCCCTTGTGAAGCCATGCTGGCTATAACCAATGACTGCATTTTCTTTCAGGATTTTTTCAGTAACACCCAGAACAATCTTCTCCATAATTTAACCAGGCACTGGAGTGAGACTGACAGTGCTGTAGCTACCAGGGTCATCCCTCTTGCTATGAAGGAATTCTTCCTCATATCCAGCCAGAACCCTCCCTGGTGCAGCTTGAGGCCATTTCTTATGCTGTTGCTGGGTGCCCAGGAGAAGAGGCTGACCCCCACCTTGCTACAACCTTCCTTCAGGTGGTTGTAGGGAGCAGTAAGGTCTCCCTGACCCTCCTCTTCTCCAGGCTAAAAAACCCCATGTCCCTCAGCCACTCCTCATATAACTTGCTTTCTAGACCCTTCATCTGTTTTCCTTCTAAATCATCTATCAGTATAAAGTTAATTTCAGCAAAATCTGGGATTTCTTGATGGACAATTTGAGACCAGGAAATTAAATCTCTTGTGACAGAAGGACCATCACAAACCTCATCAGGTTTTGACTCAGCTGCAAAACTTTATTTTTTACAACATGTAGACTCAAAGCCCTACTCAGACTGTACTGTACACACAGGGGAACACAGAATGAATTAACATGGCAGATGAGAACAGCAACCTATTGCTGCCCAAAGCACCTATCTTGGGTAGCACTGACCAGATGCTAACTCCAGTTATCTTGCCCACAAAAGCTTTTTCCTCAAGTGATGCCGTCCAATACACAGGCAAGGTTCCATCTTTTGTATCTTGATTTTATTAATTGATGTATTGATTTGTTCTGTAAAATTTGTTACTTGTCTTTCCTACATGTGAGAAGATTCCTGAGGTACATTTGCTTGTCCCAGGACTGGAGAGGGGCAGGAGCCCCAGGTCTTCCTCCAGCATAAGATTTTATCCCGATCCTCCCCAGGTTATACAGCCCTTTCAAATCTGGGCTCCTAGGGAAGTTCTCTTGTCTTGCCTCTGCAATTATTAGGGTGCCTCTTGCCACCCTATTAATAAACTTCCCAGATTTTACTCTCTCCATCCATGTTGGCCAAAAGCAAACACATGCATTTGTATCTGATTAACAGATCCATTATCAATTTATTATGCAAAAAAATCTGTATTTCCCTTATCACCAGCACTGTAACTCAAAACACAAAAAATAATTTTATTAAAGTCTTGGAATTGTCTCTCCCTTCACAACTACTGCTCACATTCAGTGAAGATGGATAAAGGAAAAGCATCCATCTCTCAAGAACAGCTACAGTTCAGTCTCACAGAGATCATGCTGCAAGGACTGCTGTGTCAAATGTTTCTGAACTCATGAAGCCACGCCCACTGCTCAGGATTCAATCCCAAAAAAAAAAAAATGGGTGAAGTTGTCAGGAAAGGAAAGAAATCCCTTTCCCAGGTCCTCAGGCTTCATGAGGGAGGACCCCAACTTCAGGAGTGTGGTAGCTGGGAAGTGGCCCAGCTAAAAGCTTCCAGCCATGAACCTCAGGCGTTAACTGCAACTCTCCTGACTGACAGCAAGGCTCTAAGTGTGTGATACTGAAGTTTAAAAATGGTAAGGTGTGCTGCAAGGGTAAGGTGTGCTGCTAACATCAGATGCAACCTGGCTGGCAAACCCTGAACATGCTCCTCTCTGAACCATGTGAAAAACTGAATTATTTTGCATTTCACTGGCACCCCCAAAAACATGCACATTACCTCAAGTCAATGCATGTCTTACAAACTCAACAGAAATACTTCTTTTTTCAGGATTTTCTGTTTGAACTGAACAGAGTTCTAAAAGAAAGTCAGCTTTGAATGAGAACAAAGTATTACAGAGGGCAACGATCCACAGTTTGGCTTGTTCTACAGATTAGGGTATTTTTATCAAAATTAGGATAGATTAGAAAAATGTTTGCTTCTTCATTTGTGTATTTTAATAACTAAAAAATGTTATTTTCTGTAAAAATTTGTCAAAGCAGCAGTGGGACTTCTGGCCTCCAAAGAAGACCCTAAGAGGGAGTAATGATCTGCCTAACTGAAAAACTATTCTGCTGTTTCACCTGACTGCTGTGTAATTTTTTCTGCATTCTTATATAAATACGCTTGCTAAGACCACTGTGCACTATCACATATCAGGTATCAAGGTTATTGCAAGATTGACGCTTATGATTCCTATATTATTTAATTTTTATTATTAATAGTTCCATAATATTGACTATCCAAGATGTTGTGGAAACAATACCAACCAGTGTAAGCAAGGTTTAAATTGGTTTTGAGTATGCCCACCAGAATTTTCTCTGTATTTACAAGTCAATGAGAAGTGAACCTCATTAACTTCACTTCTTCTCAGTGCTATGCAAAGAAATTGTTGTGGGCCAGCTGGGGAACTGCATATGTAGGTAGCATTGGATAAATCCTACCAGTCCAGCATCTTTTTCCTGGAGGGAAGCAGATCACACAGACAGAAAGGGGAGCAATGTCTTATCCACCTCCCTGTAAACACACAGCCCTTGAAAGAAAATAGGAACTACTGTTGATTTTAATTGGAAGAAGAACACAGCAGTCATGTGGAACTGTACATTGTGAGATGTGGTGGTCCAAACTGAAAGAGCCCCTGTGAGCACATACATTAATTCATTGGGAATAACATTTTTTACAAAATGCTCCTCCATTCCTTCAGGGTAAAATCAAGTTTAAACTCTCTCTCCTACTGGGAAACTGTATACCATCATGCATTGTTTCATAAAATCACAAAAAACACGGAAATACATGGCTTGGAAGAGGATCTTTAAATGTTATCTAGTTCAAGCCCCCCACCATGGGTAGGAATATTTCCACTAGACTGCTTGAGGTGGTTACATAACATCTAGCCATACTTAATGCTAGGAAGCAGAATTTAATGTGGTGAAACTACCCAGACTGCTTCTAGATCTGGCCTTGAAAAAAAAAAAAAAGCAGAGAACCTGTTCTGCATCCTAGTTGCTCTACTATGCACATGAGACATATCTTGCCCAAAATAAACACTTGAAGAATTCTGAAGCTGGTGGAAAGATACCAGGAACTGCAAAGTTCATCCCAAAGCATGAACTGTGAGATGGGCTGGATGAGGCATCCCTGGGAAAGTCACGGTCACCACAAACATAGGCCAGGAAAAAGCCCAGCTTTTGCACCACCATTGCCAGCTCTGCCAACTCTGCTTGCAATGACACAGCCTTGCTGCACTTCTAATGTGAAGAATTCCAGGGTTAGCAGTATTGCACCCAACCCTGATCCTCTGCCAGGAACACCTGAGCAGCTCCTCCATCCCAGAGTGGCACTCAGATGGAATGGAGAAAAGCCAGGAAGCTGCTCTGGCCAGCACAAGTCTGAGTTAGCTCAGAGAACCAAGGTCCTGCTCTGGCTGACCTCCAATGGCTCACACACACCAGCACTGCAAAAGCTTCAGCCCTCTTTGAGGCCACCCTTCTGTAAATGTTTAAGGAGGCATTTGAGAGCTTAGAGGAATGGACAGGTTCCCTTCATCAGCACAAAGAACCTGGCAGGCTTTGGGCTCACACCGTGTCCCTGAAGAGGAGTTTTCACTTTGGTGAGACTCTAATAATATAGATATGGAGACCTGCAATAAAGCCCTGTGGGAGACCAGGGCTTTACTGCAACTCCTCACACTATTATTTTTGCTTTTTTCCACAAACTCTATGTATCCAGACTCCCAGTCTGTGCAACTTTGTGATGCCAATGTCGTTCTTGCGCAGGAGGAGTCTACAGGTCCCTTCACCCTGAGCAGGGACAAATTACCAACTCTCACATTCCTCTTGCTCAGCACAGCAAGTCTCACCTGCTGTCCACACAGTGCAGAGGTGTTCCCAGTTTGTCTGTATTCAGAGCACACTGAATTAGCAGCTTCTCAACTACCTTGTTTGAGAAGATGTTTGAGAGTTTTTTCAACTCTCCAGCATTCCATTCCCTTTCCTCGTTGCCTTTTCTGATACAGCCTGTGCTGTATTAAACTCAAATGCTTCAGTGATTAAAGGCAAAAGCTTCCAGGTGGATCTGCAATGTCCAGAAACTCTCTGGATTTTGCCTGCAGGCTGGAGCCATTATGAATCATCCAGGTCCATCACAGGAAGCACAGAGCCTGGAGCTAAGGTATCAGATGTACTTCCAGGTACAAGGATAAAACTCCTGCTTTGAAGGTTGGGTTTTGTTCAGGAAAAAAGAAGGGCTCTTTGCTCAAAAAGAGCTGACACCATCAAGAGGGAAAGGCATTCCTTTGATATTGGAAGCAACTGGCTTAGCACCAGGCATGGTGGAGGGAATACCTGAGGAAGTCTGTAACCTGTCTGCCTGCAATAACCAATGCATCACAATCTTCCTGAGGAGCTGAAGGTGTGCATCAGTGTCCACTGCTCTGCCCTCTGCCAGCCCTTCCCAAAGGAACTGCTCAGTAGGCAAGCAAAATTCCAACCCCCCAGCTAAACTGAGGTACAGAAAACAAAAACCAGGATCTCCCCTAATGCACAGCATTATCAAATTTATAATACTTCTTTTCTACTTAAGCAATACTGATCAAAGAATTCTGTTACTTTCTACAGATGCCACAAATTACTTTTGGTGTCATGCAAGACTGTCAGCTGGTGGGAACCATCTCTGGGTGTGTTGTCCCATCTGCTTGGGACTGGTTTATCCAGAGCATAAACTGAAAAGACATGTTGACTGCTACTAGAAGAGGGATTATTGGAAAGTTCAGGCTGTAAGCAGGCTCCCTCCTCAGTGGATCTGAAATACATAGTGCTCACTATGAAAGCTGTTGTGAGATAGCCTGCTTCTGTGCTTGCCACAGAGCAAGAGTTAAGTGAAAAGGTCAAGCTTGAGTCCAAGTCTGTGGAAGGAGAGGATAGAAGGAGAGAACATGTGGAATAGGAGTGCTTTTACCCCAACATGTGATTCTTTCTTGCATGAAGAAACACTTCTGGATATGTACAGCATGAATCAAGCTTCTTGCTGTCACCTAGGTTAAAAAAATAAAAAGGGAACGGGTGCTGAGAAGAGCAGGAACAGCAGAACAGAGGTTGGGAAATTACAAAAGAGGAGAATGGAGAGAGGAATTAGTAAGGCTAAGTACTCTCCTGTAGGTAGCATTAACAACAAAAATAAAATCAGAGTAGCAGAACAAGTGCTTTCTCCAACCTGTTACACCTCCAACATTCAAAGGCATCTGAGGCAAAAACCTTGCCTTGGAAACCAGGTCACAGCATATTCCAGCAGCCAACACCATAACTACATAAAGCAGGAACTATGGGAACAATTCCCTCTCCTCTGAGTAAAAACACTTCAGGAAAGTTCCCCCTGATAAAATATCTCTGTTTGTTTAAAACACACCTGCTCAAACTTGGTGGTTTGCGTGACCAACTTGCAAAAAATTTAGTTATCTCCTCCTTGTTTTCCCTCTGGTCTACACAGTCTGAGACTTGATAGGTCTGTGGGAAAGACAGAAGGGATGATGTTCCTGGGAAACTAGGGAAGAGAAGAAGTAATCTTGTGCTTTCCTAAGCTATTTATTTTAATTTTTTGTAAACTATCTGTCTGAATTAAACTTTTACCATTACTTAACTATTCCATGCTGCTAACTGGAAAAGTTAATTTATTAATGTGCTATTTTTTACTGCTGATATTTTTTTACTTGTTATTTCCATTGCAAAATTATCTATTGATAGGAATCACGGGATTTCTGTAGGAGTATGTTTTATTGGCATTACATCTCCATCAGTTGATTCTATCAAGTTTGTCTGGTTTTCCACCCACTTGCCCTGCACTGCAGCCTCAGCCTGTGCCCCTCCAACACAGTCACATTTAGCACCAGCCTCATCCTTCACATTTCACCCCCTGGTTCTGGCTTGTCCACCTGATGTAAAACTACTTACTTTTCATTTACATTTTCTCTGAATGACGGACTAAGTAATTTCAATTACTTAAACACTTAATTTCAAGATGTGGGAAAATACTTTTAGAGGTAACTGGATGATAAACCTGCCAAGTTTAAGACCCTGAAGACTTAAAACAACACAGTGTCCCAGTGAAAAACAGTAAGAAATTACTACAGTTTAGCACAGTGTGGTTTGGGTTTTTTTGCTTCTGGAAGCAGAAAGACAGGTTCTTGCCACATACCCGGGAAACACAGGTTTAGCAAAGATCTGGTAGTTATGGATATCACACAGGACTTTGTCCCAGTACTAATCATGAGGCCTCTTTCTTGCACAGGATCTGTATTTCCTAGCAGAACTTCCTGTGCAGACAGTAAGTTGCTTTGCTTGTCTGTTTGCCATTCAGTTCCAGCTCTCTGTATGCTCTTTAGAAAAGGCTGGATTCTCCTTTCTGCTTGCCTCCAGTGGCAATTGATATAGTTTCAAAAAATACCTTACATCAATTTCAGCATGTTCATGACCCAGACATATGTCAAGGTAAAGAAAGTCAATGTCTCAGCTGTTTTGCCAGGAAAAGAGGCAAGCAATTTCTGCAGGCTCATACAAGCAGTGCAAGACAGAACGTGGATCCTCTACAACCCCAACTAAACTAAACTGCTTTACAGTAACTTTCCATGAAAGCTCTGTTGCTGGAGGCCTGAAAAGACTCTCAGCAAATCCCTTGGTACATCTCATACTACTGTATCATGCCAGTCAGAGGATTTGTAGCCCTCTTAAAGCAAGAAAGTGTTAAGAAGACCCAGAGATAGTCATCAAAATTTCCAAGCCTGATGCTTATACATTGAGAATTTCAATTCAATGACTTTGTGATGTGGGGGTATCCCTGCTTCCCAAGGACACAGTGTACTATAAAGGCAAGAGTCAAGAAAACAAACAAACAAACAAAATCCCACTAACAAACACATACCCCAACAAATAGAGTTTAGTCCCTTCTAATTTGTGGCAATCTAGAGTTTAACAGCTTTTTTTCCACCTCATATGGGAATTTAAAGCAATAGTACTACAGTAGAGAGAGGGTTAACCTCTAAGCTATAGGATAACATAAAAATTAGACCCAAAGGGACAGAATTTGTGTTCATTGGCAAGGAGAAGCACCATAAAAGAGGGTGGAAATTTCCTGTTAGACAGGGAAGCAGAAAAAACTGCACTGCACTGCAGAAAAGCTCCCATTAACAGCTCAAAATATTTCTCCATTTCCTTCACCCCACCACCAAGCTGCCTGCAGACTGCAAGGCAGTTTGCTGACTGCAAATCCCCGCTGTAAATCACCCTCTTTAAGTCATTTGTCCCCTCAAAGTTCACATCAAAGAGAGCTGCAGACCTACCTCCTGGGCTTTGCTGTGGTCTCTTCCCCTCTTTAGGATGTTCTGTCCCAGGGCATCAATATGTGCACAGCCAGCTTGATGGGCAAAGTTCTTGTGCCTGCTCCATCCTGCCTCCACCAGTATCAGTGCTTCAAATGTACATGGAGTTGGACGTACAGGAGTAGTAGGGATGACATTATTTCTTGCACAAATTGAAAAAGAAAAATGTAAAGTGTTAGCTGGAAAATAGTGAGCATGGAGGCTTTGCAAGGGGTGGCTATGACTGCAGTTCTGAACTAATAAGTCTCTGCTTTTTAGCAAGTTGGTTGGGAAGGTTTTATTGTTATTATTAAGGTGTGGAAGGGATTATCTGTATAAGATGCATATATTTCTGTTTACTCACAGAGCATTTCTAAGCACCAAGAAGGCAGGAAGAAAGGAACACCATAAAAAGAACAGATCACATCAAAGCAAACTGATTTTCTTCTCTAGCAGAGTAAAGAGGACTTGGGGAGAGGCAGGAAAGCACTGGGACATGAAGAGTGTGTCAAAAGCCTCACCAAGTTTAAGATGCACATAATACCTCAGGTGTCAAGACCCCAGGTCTCAGGGGCCTTGCTCCCCTTCACAAATAAAATAGTTCTGACACTAAGCCAAGGCCAGAAGTTTGGGCTACTGTTGTAAGACCCACAGTCCTCATGATACTTCCTGAAATTCTCTTTAGGTATGATGACCTGGATTGGAAGTTCACCTATACATAAATACTTTGTATGGGGTCTCCATGGCAAGGAATACATTTCTGGGCTATTACACCTAACTTTTCTCTGTGTGATGCTTACAAAGAAATTTGAGGAACTAAACAATGCACTATTTGCACATACCATGGGATTTTCCCTCAAGGAAAGCACTGTAGGACTATTCCTAAGGCATATGTAGCATTCTCCTCCTCTACATCCACATTTTGACAAAAAATCCAGACACCAGCTTCCTTTTCATCACCAGTCTCCAGATGATAAAGAACTATAAACTGTACTTTTGTGACTGAAGTAGGCTGAGTGTCATAAGCCCCAAAGAGGGCTCCAGGGGTCACAGATTCAAGGGATCATGCAGTCCTGCCTTAGCTCATTGTCCCCAGCATTGCAAAATTATACAGAGATAACAGTCTCCAGATTCCTTAATATGGAAATTAATACTTAATACTGCCACTCTCTGTTTGCATAAGATGCAATGTGGCAAGACAGTAGCTGGGTCAACTTAACCTCTTTTCAGTGTGATGGGAAGGTACAGTGGCCAATTATATCATGTGTTATAAATTGATTTAAAAATTAGGAAAATGGGACATCTGTGAGACAAAAGCTCCCAGCACATGCAAAACTGGAAAAGGTCTGCAGACAGCTATGCATAGTTTGAGTAAGATTTAAGGTGCTGACTTGTCCCTGCCTGGAAATCAAGCATGCAGAAAGACCTCCCCCAGCAAACAACAATGCACCACAAAAACACACACAGGCCAGCTGCACTCCGCAGTCAATCCAAAAGGAAAAGGTCTTTGGCTGGCACCAGGGAATCCTGCACAGGCCACAGGCTAGCTACTTGAGCCACCAGACACAAGCCACGCAGCACTTAGATAATACAGCAGAGATTGTTGCAGGAGCATGGGCAGGTCACTGACAGGCTGGTATTTACCCCCCCACCCGCCTTTATCTGGGTGTGGTGCAATTAGAGAGCACCTCTTTGTTCACAGGTATCTCTCAACTACTAAAAGCAGAGTGACCTCTGCCTCCCACTTAGTCACACTGCAAACACTGCCGAAGCCTTCTTCATTTTTGAGTGTTTCAGGGAGACGTCTGATGAGGCTTGACTTGTTGACAATTACGCAAAATGTACTCCCTTGCTGGATTCAGCACCCTGCTGTTTATGTTGCAGAAATGAGCTTTTTATGACTCATCTGGTACATTTCTTAGTTGCTTTATCAATATTTCTTGGAAGACCTCAAAAGCTGGAGTCACCATATGATTCCTGATGACTCTGTAGCTATAACTACTACGTAAATGCTTTAAGCTTAATTCCTCTGAACTTACCTGGACTACTTATTTCAGATCCAGTCTCTTGCCTCTCAGCAAGGCATTTATAGGATGGCACAGCCAGCCTGTTGACTGACTAGAATAATTTGCACATATTAGGCCATAAAACAGTCTGCATAGTATAGGTTATAAACCACAAAACCTACAGAACCTGGTACACAAGCAGCTTTCAGTGTGTAGACCTCTTTATTGGGCATCTGGATGGATATCCAGTGTAATATCACACAGAGGTGGTGCTAAGCCAAGCAACTGGAATCTGAATATATTCCTTATCACCATTACTGCTTTTCAGAAAGTTATAATCTTTAGGAATTACTAATTTGTACTATACATAAGTCAAAAAGCATTAGCCAGGTTTGTTGGTAAGCTTTAAATGCCTTTACAGCTGGGCGGCATACACAAAAATACATGAGAACTGGGCCAAAACCCAGCACTATCAGATGTATAAAATCAGAAACCACAGTTGCACAAATGTAGTAGCATTTCACTTCCCTTTCTATGACCATCTCAGAAAAGCTACATGCATGAAAGAACAATCATATCATATCCATGAAGCCCATCCAGCCTGGAATATTGTCTCATAGTAATCAAAAGCTGATGCTTGGAAACAGGAGAAAGATCAAGTACTCTTGAACACCTTCTCCACTGGTCCTTTCCAGCTCTATTTCCTTACAGCTTAGAAGTTTTCGAAGACAGTTACAAATGCCTGTTTCTTATGAAATTTTGAGTTCTTTCATCCAGTCATTTTTGGACCTACATAAGCTTTCTGACATGCAGAGACTAGTGAGTGTGGGGGTGGGGGGCAATACACTACAGCTCACTTGAGCATGGTGTAAAAAACCACTTTCTCCTATTTGCTTTCAATGTTTTGCCTCCCAGTGTCACTTGACTGTTGTAATCCCCTGGCTGAAAGAAGCAAGCAGGTCTTTCTTGTTAATCACCTCCACTTCAGTTGCAAGTTTATCTACCATCCCTACCCCTCAGCTGTTCCTCTCACAAACAAGCAAATGCAAAAGGATTACTACTAAGGAAATTTATTTATGCAAAAAGACTGCTACGAAGGAAACACACCTATCTCAAAATGTCTATCAAAAAATGCCGATCTCAGGATGTTCAGTGGAGCAGATCCTCAGGTGGGACAGAGTGGAGGTTCCCTGTAATGTCTTGTTTTTCTAAGCCTTACTCTGGCATCAGTAAATCTGTTCACCCAATAGTCAGGGACAAGATGCTACCGTCTCTCTTCAAGGAGAAAAAAAAGTTCTGACAGATTCTTGCTATTGTTACTTTCTGTTTCCACACAAAGAAAAAGAACTGCTCATTTCACACTAGAGAAATGAGTAAGTGCACTTGGCAAATTTGAACAATTTACTGAGAAACGAAAAAAAAAGCCAACATCACAGCAACCCCATTCCTCTTACCAAACCTTACTCTAAGTTGGTGTAACTGTTGCTTCTGGAGAGAAGCTTATGAGGCTCCAACATCCCGGCACGCCGCCTACCAGCCGAGCTGCGGACAGGTGTGTGTGCCCGGGCTCCAGACACCCGCACCCTGTTCCCGAGACTCAAAATCCCCCCCGTAACTAACTTTTAAGACAAACGGCACCTTCTTACCGGAGCTCTCCCGCANNTCCTCCTCCTCCTCCTCCTCCCAAACTCCGCCGCCGCGGCCGAGCATCCAAATTTGCGGCTAGGGCGAAGCCCCCGGGAGGAGGACGGGAGGCTGCTTCCACCCCGGCGCTCCGCGAAGTTCGGGTTTAGCTTCGCGGGCCGGGACCCCTCGTTGGC
>WEIU01017676.1:5194-23096 GCA_013389925.1 Aegithalos caudatus
CTATGACATATATAAAATAAAAATAGAAAGGGGGAGTGGAACAGGAGGAGGGGATGTGTTTTAGAATTAGTCTAGAATCTCTTTGCCATTTTTATTCATTGTAAATGAATGAAGAAGCAAGAGGCAAATAATTTAAAATCATTTCCAGGTCACCTTTAACAGTAGCAGTAATATCATTACAATATATGAGCTGAAACATAAGAGAGAAAGAACTGTTCATTTTAAAAGCTGAAATAGAGCAATTAGCTGGAAAGGATGTGTCATGCCTTACAATAAAAGTTAAATTACAGTGAAATACTTCCTTGCAAAAATGCTCACCGTGTGCCAAAGCCCACACATCAAACCAACTTTCTCCATGCTGCAACACAGTAGTTCCCCCACCTGCCCAACTGCAAGAATGGGAGGGGCATTTCTCCACTGCAGCAGCTTGGTGCTTATTATAAGGCTTTGACTTTGCTGAAATTGTTCTGTAAAACTGGACAAATGTAATACGAGGAATTATGGCTTCAAACAAATCTTTGGTTACCTAGTGATTCAGACAAGCTCTAGATGCTGCTGCCCATCTTTGGTTCACAGTCATGACAGAAGCTAAATGAAATCACTAAAATTACATCACTAATGAAAACACTAGAGGAATTTTATCCACTCCTAGCTTGGTTACAATCTTCATTTCTCCTATATTTTAATATGTTTCATGTTTGCTTCCAGCAGTCCATCTGGTTCTTTTCATGGTCAGGTCTCTCAGAAACCACCTCAGAAACTCTCCTACCTAACCAAACATGAAGACCTATGTATGGTCTTTGCTTTGTGATCTTTATGTTTTTGCAATTTTACCTTGTGATTTGACTCCATTTCAACACCCAAAAAAGAGCACTGTGTTTTCTGTATGTCTATATTCTATGTATGATGTCACTGTATCAGGGAAGGAGCCATCACCCAGCTCTTGAGTCAGTTCCTAGTTCTTGATCTGCTGAAAACTGTACTGACTTTTATCTTGAAATCATATCTACAGTAGCATTAATGGCCATGTAAATACTGGCTGGGGAAGGTCAGGCGATAACAAACAAGTCTGTTTATATTTGATTTACTTAAGTAATACACAACAATTCAAAAAGGAAGAGAGCCCTTTGAAATGCTCAACACCATTAACTCAAACTTTCAGGTTCATATTTTTGTCAAAATATTGGTAGAAATTGCACTTAATTATTGAGTACAATGAGCCCATTTTTTAAAACAAGTATATACTGCAACATATAGATGCATAATTGAAAATCAAAATTATGTAGTAGGAAGTTTCTTTCTGTTGTAGCTATCACTCATCATCGATTACTTCTCACAAGATGACTTTCCAGAACTAATGTCATGAAAAAGCAACTTGCAGGATGCTCTTTATCTGTGTGATTATCTGTGGATATTAAACACAATGGATTTGGTGATCAAAATTTTATTTTGGAATAAGAGCTTCAGGCATTTAGGAAGTTGTATCATTTTGTACGGTGAGCATTACTCACTTCACAATATGCTCTAGTGGGCATGATGTTATTTGGTCAAAAGACAGGCTTGAAGATTTTGGAGGTCTTTTCCAAGGATTGTAAGGATTCTGATAGTCTGTGACCATGAACCAGTCTGAACCTGAGGAAGAGATTAACTGGAGGATTGGGAATTCAACAGGCACCTGTGTTTCTAGGGGCTGAAAAGTCTTGAAGATAAAAGACAAGACAGGTTATCGTGTGAGGTTTTTAAAAAAAAAAAAAAAAAAAAAAGTCTTGAACATCTGGATGCCAGTAATAACAATATATGGGAATATACAAGTCTTTTATCTTACAGATGCTGAACAATGGACATTTTTATGCTTAATTTTCTATTCATATGATATTCTCTTTTAAATTAAAAATTAAAATTTAAAATGTCAATGCCTATGGAAGGAATGTAGTACTTCTACTGTGGAAACAATTACTAAGAAAGAGAGAGGTATTCTCAGACTGTCCTCAGAGGGGTCTTGAAGCCTGTGGACTGAGAAATTTCGCAGATTGAGGAAAAGGGACTGTTGATAATTAGGAAGCTGGTTATCACAACCAAGGAAAATAATCTTTCTGGGTACAGGAGAGGACTGCGTTGCATTTGCTGAAATTTGAAGTTGTTGATTCATCTGAAATCAAGCCAGGAAGTAAGGACCCATTGGCAAGGACACAGTAGGCAAGAGCAGGGACAGTTACCCCCCACGTAGTTTTAAGTTGTTTGAACAAGTCACTTGAGATTTCTTAATTTAGAAAACTCACTGTTATTTCACATTACTCTTTAAATAAAGCTTTGTTCTTTTGTAATTTAAAGATTTTTGGTTGTCTTTACAGATGTTATTGTAGTGCTCTTTTAAGTGATGGAGGGGAATTATACTTAGATGTATCTCAAGCCTTTGGTTGATTTGGTTCCTATAATGAAAAAAATTCTATTCATTTCCCATATTCTGTGTGGGCATATCAAGTCTGCAAAAACTGTGAGTGGTTACAGTGCTTAGTGGATACATTTATATGTGTCTTTTTCCAATAAATTAATAATTTTTAAAAAAATTATTCCCCTGAACTGTTTTCAGAGGTCAGGTTATGATGAGATTTGGTGCAACAGATGGACATGTAACTCTTAAACATATGACATTTAAAACCAGTCCAGCTTTAAAGTAAGAGAGCATTCATGAGGCTTCTCTCTTTCTGAAATATTGGCAAATATTGCTAATTTTAAGTATGTATCTCTATTATGAAAACCCAGTGCTAATAATATTTTTAAAATAATTAATTTAGGAAATAGATGGTGATGAAAAATGAGTGAGAGTGATTGATATGACCAGAGCTCTTATCCCAAGAGATGTGGACAAGGGCTTTCCCCACTGTTTTTAGTGACAGGGCTGCTGGCAGCTCCAATAAGCATGAGAGCAGAAGAGCAAGTACTTGTATATTGCCTGTGGCTGGAAATGACCTTGAATGTGCACCATTTTTTTTCCTATTTTGTTAGTAGGTTAGGCCACAAATCTATTTTAAAGATGGTGTTGTCAACAATACTATCTGCACTTCTCTAGGGATGACTCCTTCTCAGAGCATGGCAATTCAGGAAGAAGAGGAAATGAAATATCTGAATCTTCTTCTAGCGTCTTGCAAATATTTCAATTACTAGAGTTGGAAACTTTATTTCCTATCTGAATATCATAGGAGAGCTGTAATGAAAGAAGTACAATTCATCATCCCTCCATATTTCATGGGCAGAATTTAAGACTGATTTCACTCACTTTATTTTTCAATATACGTTTCTCCCTTGCCAAGTTTTTAATATCACAGAGCTTGTTCTATAGCTCACCTGTCTCCTGCAATGCTCATGTAACACATTATTCTAGTGCTTTAAGATGGAATGGGAAAAATGCACTTTTTATCTTGTAACTATTTGTGTAGAATTTTTTTCATGTCTAATATTGGAAGATGATTCATGGTTAAGCTCATCAAAGTAAGTCTGAGAGTGGCTATGGAAGACTACATTTGAGTTTTAATTCTATTCTTACAACAAACAAGCTCATGCCTTTCTGCAGACTGTGGTAGGGAGCAGGAAGATTCTATTTGTTCTGTTGGGCAGATTACCAACCTATTTTCTGTAACCTAAGACTGAGGAACACCAAACTGTTTCCTGGCCAGATCTTCTGTTATGTGCCTTGAAAACACTTACATAGAAGGCATAGGTGTCTGTACCTACAACACTCTTTAAATTGTACCTGTTTCATAGCACAGCCGGCATTTAAGCTCTGTGACTGAGTGAATGGAAAAGTTTTCTAACACAGTTAAAAACAAACAAATAAACAAACAAAAACCCCAAAAACAGGTAAATTTGGAAGAAGGATGGCATACATTTCTAGCCTTTGTAGGCAGCGCTGCCCAAATTCAGCAGCACTGTGTTTACCAAGAGGCAAAGCCCTCTCTGTGAAAGTTCTCCTGCTGCATTCTGCTGTTTTCTGATACGAAATGCAACACAAGATATGTTTTTCTGCTCCTACTTCAGCTGCTGAAATTTCAACTCTGTAATTAGTTCCCCTCATTTGCAAAGGGAAATGAAAGCCAGTGTGAATGGTCAGAGCTGAAAATTATGAAACTAAGAGAAAGTACTTGGCACGTTTGAAACTAAGTTGCATATTTTCCCAGGTTACTTTTACAAGCAGCTAACAGTTTAATTTTATATATTCATTCACATTGGAGTGCTGTGAAGTCATTTATTGAAACAAAGTATGCTTTCATTTTCTTTCTTCAGAGTGTCTTGTTGGTTGCTTTTCCCTATGATTTTGAGGGTGTTTCCTGTAATTATTGGATCTAGACACAGATTATTTGAAAATAAGCAAATAAATCCTGATCCCTACCAGCAGTAGAGGCTTTTTAAAACCTGTTCAACTTTGCCAGTTCTTCAGCTCATTTGACAATGTAGTCAATTCAATAGAATGACTATTATCTTCTGACTGTTTTACTAATAATTGAGCCAATTCAATTACTCCTACAGACTTGTTAATTCCTTTATGTTTAATAATTTGAAATTAAATCTACTTCACAGTTATTTTTAAAAGATGCATATGAAGGTACAATTGGCAGTTATATTTTCTGTGTTTACTTTTTGATTCTTAATTATTTTTGTCACAGGTGCTTTCATGTATTTCCTTGTGGAAACATTTGAAAGAAGACATATTTATGAACACTTATGTCAAAGATATCTATTTATGTGAAAGAATTAAGTCATTATATAAGTTCAACTCAGAATCAGTGGTAAGTGCAAGACTGAATTCCTTAGTAGCTACACCAGCAGCTGTTTTTCAGTTTTGATATCAGCTCAGAATCTGACCCCATGGGTATTTAGATGGTGACAGCGAAAATCATGAAAGATGATCTGCACGCCTCATGAAGTGAGGCGTGCTGACTGTTGGGGTAATTCCTCATGCAGATAGCTTACTGAATTAAACCTGTGTTCTTTAGTGCCACAAGTGCTGAAATGTGATTTATAGAGCTAAGTCCTGTTACACTTGTTAGGATAGAAATAAGAAAGAAAAAGTCAAGGCTTTTGCTCTCAGTTGGGTCAACACTGATATGTTGATCCCTGGGTTACACTACCTGGTTGTTCCAAATGTTAGTTTCTGTATATGAAAAACTCAGAGTTAATAATGTAAATGGCTTTTTCAGGTCCTTAATAAATTAATGGAGAAATATACATGATAGTACCAGTAATTTCTCAAAATAACAAAGAACAAAAATCCCACCACTAACTTCACATTAATTTTAGTTAGTGAAAACACAGAACTTTTGACACTCACAGTTTTTTTCTATGTAGTAAATTTGGCCAGTGAATGAACCTCAACAGACACCTTAGGCAAACCTTTAGCCAAACGTGACCAAATCTACATTTTGTTATGGGTCCTTACTCTATTGGCTGCTGTTCCTTTCATAAGAAGGAAGGCCTGAGCTGGGTCAGTTCAAGGAGATCCAGTGCCATTTGGGATATTTTTGGCTAAGAATTTGGGATAGTGGGGGAAAGCAGAGTTTATTACATTGTTAGAAACTTGTATCAAAACTAGACTAGAAAGGTCATGTCCCCAGATGAGAAAATACAACCAACTCCTTCCTAGTATCTGTCTGCAGCAAAGAGACTGTTAAAAAAAAAACCAAAAACCTGGTTTGAGTGTACTGTATTGCTATTCTTAGTCATCAGTTGGACTTTTCTTGGTTTATGGCTTAGGACAAGGAACTTTTCTTTGTGCAACAAAGCTCTCATTACAAATAATGGTGAGTATTTATCATCAAAGTCTTGTGATACACTTCAAATCACCAACTGAAACAGTAACTGCATTAACTATTAAAAGGTCATATTTCCTGTTTTATTTTGTAATTACCCAAAAAGAAAAAGAAAGCAAACCACATAATCTCAGATATTTAGACTCACAAAATGGTTTGGGTTGGAAGGGACCTTGCAGATCATCTACTTCTTAGCCCCCTGCCATGGGCAGGGCCTTCCACTAGACCAGGTTGCTAAGAGCCCCGTCCAAACTGGCCTTGAACACTTCCAGAGATGCAGCAGCCACAACTTATCTGGGCAACCTGTTCCAGTCCTTCACCACCCTAACAGGGAACAATTTATTTCTAATATCTAATATAAATCTGTCCTCTTTCAATTTAAAGTCATTCCCCAGTGCTTTATCAATACAATCCCATGTGAAAAGCCTGTTTCCAACTTTCTTCTAGACTCCTTTTAGTTACTGGAAAGTAATCTGAAGTCTCCCTAAGACTTTCTTTTCCCCAGGCTGAATAACCCCAGCTCTCTCAGCCTGTCTTCATAGCAGAGGTGCTCCATCCCTCTGATCATCTTAGTGGTCCTCTGGACTTGCTCCATCAGGTCCATGTTCTTTTTATATTGTCAACTGCAGAGATCTCAGCACTCTCTGTGAGTTCCATCATTACATTGGCCATTGGGCTAAGTGTCAGGGAATGAGGTACCTCAAGAGAATTGTTTTCTCTGTGGTTTCTTTCTCAGTGTGTTGCAGAAATTTCATATACTTTAGATCCCCTTGTCTGGAGACAAATTTTGTTCTTCATTGCTCAGCCAAATAAGTGAGTTAATCTGTACACTTATAGCATGTGTTCTTTTAACAAGGAGTATTATCTATTACTTGTTTTCTTCTTCAGCTTAAAAAATAAAAGAGAAAAAAAAAGAGATGCAATTATATAGCCTAATTTTGGATAAACAAAGTTTTCTTATTTTAATTCATAAATTGTGCTTGCAACTAGAGGCTCTAAATATGAATTAGGAAATATTGCTGCATATGAGCCCCAAACAGTCCTCTGAAAGTCATACAGGAAGCTCGATATATTCCTCTGCTTCCCAAAGAAGAGACAATCATCAGTTTAGCAATTCTCTTCTCGATGCAGCACTGTATGTTCCCAACTGGCAAAAACAACATTTCCTATTCTGTTGCCAGTGTCCATCTGAATATTCTTGTTTTGAGTCTCAGAACAGAGAGCGTAGTGGCTCCCTCCTTTTCCCTTCCTTTTTGCCTCAGCCGAGCAGCCTAATGGCACTTTTCCAGTTACCTGTTGTTGACTGTTAATGCTCGTTGTTTTGCTGTGATACTGCAGCTCCAGTTCCTAGGTAGTGAAAAACTGTAAAGTTTTGTGAAATACTGGTTGGAGTGCTGAAAGGAATTCAGCACCATGATAGAGTTAATTCATCATTATCTATCTTCATTTGTTCACCCACTTGACTGAATAGTGCAGTATGAGACATGTTCTTTCTTGATTCTAGCAATTATGCTGTTCCCATTACCTTCCTCCATTACAAGCTGTTGAAGGTGTAAGTACAGATATGAAAAAAGATTTCTTGAAAGCTTCTCTTAATGGTAAAAATTATGAAAGGTGGGAAAAGAGAGTTTTATGGATCACTCTAATCACTCTACTATCATTTGCATTGGAAAGCTGCTATTTTGGACATCTGAGTACACTGAATAGTAGGTACGTGGGAAATCTGATTGCCAAGATTTTTGGGGTGTTTTTTGAAAGAACAATAAAAAAATGAGACTGATCCTGCAGGAATAACTGTACTTCACAACATAAAGTCTGAGAAATTAAAAACTAAGAAAGTAAACTATTGGGGGGTGGTGATGGGGAGAGGATGGAAGAGGGGGAGAGGGTGTTTTAAAGCCTTTATTTCTGAGAGTAAGTGATTTAATTATTCTTCTCCAAAGAAAATAATTTACTAGTGACAGGGAAACTCATAAAGGTTAGAGATTAAATGTGAAACATATACACTGCTTTCAAGCAATTTAACCACATCTGAGAACCCTTATAAATGTAATTTCTGTTAGCTCATAAAATATTCTTTTGTTTTGAAGAGAGAAAAAGTAAAACAAAAGGTATATAGTGATGCACTTCAAAGGTATCTCTTCTGTCATTTTAACAAAAACTGAAGACCTAGATATAAATATTTGTGGTCATCAGGAGTACTTTATAGATGGAAAAGCACATACAATTAAAATGCAATAAAAGTGTTTTCAGAATTAGAGCTAAGAAGTGGCAACCATCTCTTAATCTGATATGTCTGTTTAGCAATGAAGTGCACATTGTCTTAAATGATAGACTGGAGGGTATTGAACAAGTCTGTGGGATACTCTCCACTAACTGATTCACAGAATTTGAGCCATGCAATATACTTCCTCACCTCTTGTAGCTCAATGCTGATTGTCCATTGTTGATATCCCGGGGTGTTACATAAACATTCTGTGCATCTCTCAAATGGAGCTTTAACATTGTGGTTTGATACTAACTTGGACAGGGAAGAGGGGAAAAAATTAACAAGGGGCTCATGAGCTGAGATAAGGCCTGGGAGAAAATACTCTAAGGGCAAAACAGGTTCAAATTTAAAGGTATATAGTAAATTTATTATTAACAGAGTCAGAGGCAGATGATGAGAAATAAAATAAGCCTTTAAAACATCTTTTTCCCCCAGCCCCTCCCTCCTGCCCACCGACGGCACAGGGAGACAGGATGTGGGCATTTTCGTCAGTTCCTCACTTGAGATCTTTTTCTATTTGCTCAGGGAGAGGAGTTGTTTTCTTTTCCTGCTTGCCAAGAGGTCCCTCCCACAGGGAGTCATCCCAAAAATGTTGTGGCATGGGTCACTTGTCCATGACGTGTAGTTTTCTAAGGGTAGGCTGCTCTACTTTAGAAGCAAGGGGCCTCTCTCTCTACCTCTGGAAGGAGGGGCCCTCTCTCTCTGTTCAGGTCTCCTGCTGGATCACAGCTTTCTCTGGCATCCACCCACTCCCGTGTGAGCACTTTTCCCATGGTTTTTGAGTGGATCTCCACATTCCCCATGGACTTAATGCATTACAGGGGGACAGTTTGTTTCACCATGGTCCTCACTATGGCTTGCAGAGGAATCTTGGCTCCAATCCTTGCAGCACCACCTCCCCTCTTTCTTTTCCACTGACCTTGGTTCTGCCAAGGTTGTTTGTTCCATGTGTTTTTTTCTCTCATGTGTCCTCACTTCCTCCTCTTCTGTGACTAGGAGAAAGACTGCTGCTTGTAGGTACCATTGTGAACAAGTTCCACCAATTCAAAGATTCCTTCAGGATCCATAGTGCTGAGAGGTTGATCTCGTCTGGGTACCGCGTTGGGGAATTGCTGTTCCTGGTTTCACTGCTGCCCAGGCGGTCCCGCCCCCATCACACGGGCAGTAGCAGCTGCTGCAGCACTGGTGCTATTTGCCGCCTTTCCTCTGCATGCGGGGCGCCAGGAAAGGGAAGCAGCCACCCCCCCCTGCCCTTCTGCCGATGGCACCTCTGGCTGGGGGCGGCCAGGCAGGCAAGGCTCCCCATGGGCCGGGATGGCAGTGGCTGCAGCAGTGCATCCCCGTGGGCTGTGCCGAGATGGCCCCAGCAGCGCTGCCTCGCCACCCCGGGAGAAAGAACTGCACGTTTTTTTCTTCTTCTTTCTGATTTTCTTCTTAACTGTGTCATCACAGCAGCATTACCAACCTCTGTAACAGGGCCATGTCCATCTTCAGAGCCATCTCTGTTGGATGTGGTGGAAGCTTCTAGCAACCTCCCACAGAAGCTACCCCCGCAGCCCTCCCCTGCTACCAAAATCCAGGCTGTGACAAATCCACACAATTCAGATACTCAGCTTGGAAATACTTGAACTAGGAAAATTACGTCTAAAATATATGGAAATTAGAACCTGTATTGAAAAATAAGCAACTGAATATTAGTGAGGCTATGTTTCTTCACTGAAATATGAAAGGCCAGAAGTAACCTTGTGAATTCTTACTCCAGAATAATTTTTTAACATACTTTGAGGAATGTTTAGTAAATCCTGAATAGGTTTTAAATTAAGATTCTTTACCTGCTGTTAGAGTTAAGCTAAGGACAAAACTAATTTTTATTTGCTTTAAAAGACAAGCAAAATCCTTCTGCTTTTTTTAAGAATCCAGTTCCTTAGCAACAAGGAATACTTGCATACACACAGCATTCTAACTCTGTTTTAACAAAAGGACTTATTTCAAATAGGATTTTTTCAAAACCATGTCAATTTTCAGTTGCATGGGGTAGCTAAAATTTAGAACTCATGTTCCAGATCTTCTTTTTTTAAAATATTTTTAAATGTTTTGGCTTATTAATTTATAATTTATTCATAAGGTTTTTTAAAATACAAATTGCTTATCTCTGTGTTAGTGTCCAATGACAATATAAAAAAATTCCCTTAAATGAAATTTGACCTCATCTTTTTACTAAACCTTAAGGAAAGAATACTTCTACCCATGGAAATACTATGGACTACTGAGGAAGCTCTTATCTACTTTCAAAATAAGAATGTTGAAGAAACATAATCTGTTCCAACCTTTCCATCCCTCTGAGTTTTAAAGAAAATAATAGAAAACATATCTAATTTTTCCATTCAGAAAACAAGGGGTGGAGGTGGTTATTGTTTGGGGTTTTCTTTCAATACACAGTATTCTTAATATGCTGTATTAATTTGAAACAGTGTATTAGATTCTGTCAAAGTAATCAGGTAAGCTTGTAAGAAAAGTGTTACATGCTGGCCACTAGATGGTGTGTAAATTTAATTTCATTAAAAATAGATAATTTGAAGCATAACCTTTAATGGTAAAGTTGTATGTAGAAAGAATCAATGGAATGCAATGACCATTAAACATTTATGTTGTTATTTTCAACATTTCATATTCTCTATATATATAGTTTAAAATACGAATGTTTTTCATAGCTAGAACATACTGTACTCTTGGGGAGGCACAGAGAAGGTTCCCAGTGGATTACCACCTACACTTTATAGTCAGTGCAGTGTTTTGAGTAGCTAAAGCATTGCCAGCAAGAGAATCTCAGGAACAAATATCTTCTAAGACAATGAAGTTTTTATGAGAACTTTTATCAGAATTGTTGTAATAGGAGTTTTACTGTTTTTTAAGAATTTCCTGTCCAACAAATAATTGGGGAAAGAACACAGCAGCATAGATACTGTAGATTCTCTTATCAATAAAGAGAAATCCATTTATAGGAGAACAAAAAATATTTATAAAGATATATTACAAGACAGGAAAGTTTTCTTTCCCCCTTTTTCCCCATTTCCAGTGGTAAAAAACGAACAAAATATCCAAAATTTGAAATGATGGGTGCTTGATGGGGTGAGAAGAAGACTACATTCAGTAATGTTAATGCCAGAATTTAGCATGAATTTTTGAGCTAAAGTCAATTCTCTGGGCTTGAAGATAGGGATTAGTGTGTCCTTTAGAAACCGAAAGAAACACAAGCAGAAACATGTGAATGAGAGGCTGAGTTCATATAGCAAGCCATCAACATTTGCTTTGGACAGTAAAGCCAGACTATCATTCATGAAAACTAGGACTCAAGGAAACATTTTAGAAGCAGCTTTGACTCTAATGTGAGGCAATTTTTCTCACCATACTTGTTCATGGAGCAAAATTTGTTCTGAATTATTATTAGAGTCTAGCCTTGTAGTGTGTGATTGTCTTTTCTCATGTTTACAATAAAATGAATTCTTTTATCTCAGTGAAGATGTAAGTATTTTTCTGGGTCTTTGCCATAGCATGTGATGCCGGATCCACTATTCTAAGACTTTTTTTTTTAATATATTTTGGAACACTTTAAAATCAAGCACTAAAACTATGGAATACTAAGAAACTAGTCTTAAAGCACACATCACAACTCAAAATTGCACTCAGTATTCCAGAAAGCTTTTAAAAATTTAATCTTGTTATTGAACAAGTGTAAATATTGGGTTTTCAGAGGATAAAGAGAGGCTATAATCAGACTGATATTAATAATTTTATTCCTGCTTTGTAAACATCTCATTTTGTTTTACTTCTGAAGTTAAACACTAATTTGATAATGTGTATATATTTTTCTTTCTTATCAATATGTATATCCAAAACATTGTCCAGAACATAAACACAGACCCCTAGAAAGTTGGTACCTGAGGATTGTTGAACTTTTAATTTGCCATTATGTATTTTCTTTCTTCAATGGTAGTGCTTCCCATGCAGGGACTCTGAGGGCAGTACTGACCACAAAGCCCTAGGTCCATGTCTTGATGTGTTGTGTTGCAGAATAATAAACACAAGAAACAGACCATGAATGTAGTGCTGATGTCTATACAATAAATTTGACTCATAATATATACATTTTGTTTTTCATGTTATTCTACCAAATAATCTATTCCTGTTTGTGAACACAGGAATATTCTATAAGCATATACTTGAACGATTAACTCAATTCCCTTTTGTCCATTCCTAGAAATGCAGTATTTGACTTTCACCACTCACCAATGTGTCTTGTGTTCCAGAGTGAAGCAAACTGATCCAAAGGCAAGTCTTATTGACCATGATATCATGGCCCTAAATAGCTTTAAATTTAGAAAGTAGAGAGAATGCAAAAGAGAAGTAGCCTAATTTTAATGGGCCATGCAACGTCTTCATGTCTTGGGATTCTGGAGAGATGAGGTACTTTCCAGCAATGCTTTGTGCAGAAGACTTCTTATAGAATATTGTTAGAGAATGAATTGGATGATGATGATGATATTTTATTTTTATATTTAGGTTTCTTTTTTCAAATTATTTTTAGTTCATCTCTCATTAACTTGGTTAAATTCATTGAGCTCTACCTATGCAAAAAGGGGAGGAAAAGTAAATCCATTATACAAAAAAGTAATGCTTAAAACTAGAATAATGCCTCAAATGCTAAATTCCAAAAGAAATGCTACTGTATATGAAGTTTTTATTGGAATTCACTTAGAATGACCTGAATAATTTATTGATGCCTTTCTGCTTGTCAGCAATGCATCCTGGTACACCCAGAATAAAACCTTAATGTCCTTGCTGGAAATAGTAGTAGGAGTAAAAGCATCTCTCTCATATTAAATATATAGTATGTTATAAAAACCCGAGAGTTTCACAGAGGTGGTTATGAATTATGAGTTATGAAATGCAGACAGTGGATGACAAATAAAAATCAATGGTAAACTCTACAGCAAATAGGGATAAGGACAAGAATAAACATTTTAGTACCTCTAGGCAAAAAAGGGCTTGGCTTTAATTTAGATAGGTAGCAAAGAGAGCAACAGAAAGTGGATCTGTTTGAATGAATACTAATTTAGTGCTTACAGAAACACTCTCAATGTTGTTTTCACATCTCTAAATTGAGTGTACCTTCTAGTTCAAAATTATTGTGAGTAGGTATCAAGAAACAAAGACTTGCAATATGTATTCAGGGTGTTTAATAAAAAGGATGGAAGTGCAAAAGAGGTATTTGGATTCCAGAGTCCTGAGTTACAAAACACTATGATGGAGAAGATGTGGGGGAGTGTGAATTTGTGTGCAGTTGCCACTCTGTGTGTGTCCATTGCCAGCCACATTCCCTGTTGATGGGCTGTTTTTTGGCCATGAGACCAAAATCATCCCTTCAATCACCATATCCTGCATTCCATGCATAGGTGTGGCAAAATGGGCAACTTAACAGCAACAAACTGGTAATGAACGTACATTGCAGCCAAGAGTCTGCAACACACACATGGCACCCACCAAGTGCCTTTCAGCTCTGCAGTGTTTACCCAGCACCCTGATCAGTGTGATTCCCACCTTTCTGAGTTCCCTTCATTCTTCAGGGAGCTCAGGACCAAGTTCTGGATCTGACAGCAGAAGCTAAACTTGGGAAAGATGCTGTGTGGTTTATTTCCCATCAGATCTCAGGCCTATAGTTTTTTTATTTAGCTACAAAAATTAAACAATTCTTAAAGAATCTGACATTGAAGATTAGAAAAAAATTAGCAGAGCAATTCACTGAGTGCTGACAATGTTTTACAATGATGATGTTTCAGAAAATGAGAGAAAAAGCCTTTGCAAGCTGAAGAAACGATATCCTAAGATGTCTCTGTCATACTTTCTTCTTGTTGCTGAAGTCTGTTGGCACAACAGAATGAGCATAGGAACAGGAAAAGTTGCAACATAATATTATAGCTTGTCTGTGGCTTTTTTTTTTTTCTGAGAACTCCATTCCATCAAAATAGATATTATTGATTTTTGTGTTTTGTTAAATAGAGATGGTCTTTGACAAAACTAGATAGCTATTATTAGATTAGAAAAAAGAAGAAGAGATATTCCATAATTTTTATCTCTCTCTGGCAAGCAAAACTTAAGGTCAAGAGACATCTGTGTTGGAAAGACTAAAGAAATTTTAAATTATAGCCATTATATAGTGTATTTTGGTTACATATGCCTCAAAATCTTAAAAGCTAACAAACTCAGTAACAAAATACATTAAACTTTTAAAACGTAAGAAGGTGGTTTCAGTTGTGATCACTTCCATCATTCACTTTAATTCTGTTCTAATACAGTTTGTATAGTTGCCAAGATCTGATTTGACAAGCACTTGTGGGAAAAATAAACTTTCTAGAATATTCAATGACAAAAAAATCTTATAGCGTTTTTGTCAAATGTTACAGGTAGCAGATAAGAAAATACTTTTGCTATCATAACATAGCATGACGTCAATGCTCAATTTTAAATTATCATTTTTTCTTCAGGTGTGGAAATAAACTGTGATAAACGTATTTGAAGTATCTTCTAAATAAAATACATATGGTAAAGGAGTTACAATAGAATTCAATCTCACAAAATAAAGTTAATTAAAGAGCAATAAACCATTTATGATATTTTAGTTTAGTTTAAAAAAAATCACCCAAAACCTTGACAACTGAGCATACAGAATTTATTAGAGACTTAAAAAGGTGTAATTTGCATAGATTTGGCAGGGATTTTTTATTGCTTCGGAGGCAGAATACATCAGAAAATAAGTAGATCTCCACCTTAGAGAACAGAGTGAGTTTTAAATCCATGGAATTGTGTAGAGCTATAACATTTTTGTTCTGAGTTACTGTGCACATGAAATGAAAAGGGCAATCATATTACAGAGCAATATTAGAGCCCACGGATAAAATGCTTAAAAGCAAATTTTTACTTTTTGAGGGCACTCTAAGCAAAAATAATAGAAATTGCATAACAGTGGTTTTCTGTGAAATTTACGAAAAAGAGAGTGGTGTTCTTTATATCTATCAAAGCCATGAGGAAGGGTAACAGTGTAATTTCATGGAAAAATGAGAAAACACATTTTCAGGAACAAGGCTTAGCTAAGAATGTTACACTCTGTGATTGAAACCATCCCAGCTATACAAGGATTCATTCAGGGTTTGGCAGACAGTAAAGAGAAAAGTTGTTGGGTTTTTTTCTTTACTAAAAGCATTATATATTTAATCTTCTTTCCCCAAAAGCAGCTGCAAAACATGGAGAAATGCTGTAAGAAGCAATTTTACCTCTCTGGAGAGCAGGATGTGCATTGACAGTGAGAGTAAGTTCTATGTCAAGCCTCAAATAAGGAAAGCATTACACTTTTTTGAGTTTGAAAAAGTTTAGATAGGAGTGCTGTGGTTAGCACTGACATACACAGTGTCTATACTTGGTGTCCTGTTTGTTCTCCTTTCTGACACACCTGCCTGTCCATGGGAAGCAGTAAATTAATTCCTCTATTTTCTTTGCTTGTGTGTGCAGCTTTTGCTTGCTCTGTTAAACTGACTTTGTCTCAACCCATGAGTTTTTCAGTTTTTTTTCTTTCTAATTCTCTCCCTAATCCTATTGGTGGGGAAGTGAGCAAAGTCACTTCTGGTGCTTGGTTGCTGGGTGGAGTTAAACTATGACAATCTGGCACAATAAGAAAAAAAAAAATTACAAAAATTGCTGATCAAAGTTATTTCAAATTAGAAAGTTTTAGGCGATCAAGCAAGAGTTATTTTGTCACTCACTTTGAATTTCAAATAATTATTTTTGACCACCATCCCATTACTTCAATATGAGTGTGAACATAGTGTTGGAATAGTGAGGGGAAATATTTGTTATTGTTTTGGGGTTTTTTTCAGCAAGGTATTTAATGGATTTTCCTAATGTAATTGCAGTCAATCTTGCCTGTGTAGTGCCTTCTGTTTACTTAAGGTAACTGTTTCTTTCCATTATTTGGAAACTAATCTGAAATAACTCAGTTACCAGATGGTATTTTTGATATCTGTTTTGGTTTAAGAACTTGGCTATTTTCAGTTGCTTTCTTCTGATCTGTTCTGTGTTATACCCCTAAAGCAGAGACATCCAAACTGACTTTGTCCCTGTAATTTTAGCTTAGCATATTAATGTAAACTGGATTTTTTATGCAGTTGAAATAAATACCCTGATCTATGAACTTCAGCAGCTAAGTCTGATTGGAATTCTACTCTGAAACCATAAATTATTCTGAATGTGATGAATTATTTTTAAAATATCTGGATGACCAAGTGAGAATGCTGGTGGTTGATTACATACTGTAGACACAATATTATGATGTTGGAAACCCTTAACTGTTCTGATATAAAATAAAAATATCAGGCCTTCTGTGAATCTTATTATTTTGCTTTCAATTACCTTCAGCATATAATAGTCTGCTTTGAGAGCTGACAAATAGATCTGTTTGGAATGGAAATGTTTTCTAGTAATGTTTCCTTAGTGCCCTTTACATGCAACCATTAATCATCTCTCTGAATTGCTCTTTTGGTAGATAAAAGAAATTTTGCTGTGCACACACTGATTTAATCTCTATGCTTTAAACAGCTTTTGTTTTTCTTTTCTGAATGTTGCTTTAAAAATACTGAGAAACTATGTGATCGCTGTATTTCTTGTATGCATGCAAGCTGAATTCTCAGGAGCATTTACTGTCTCAGGTTATAGAAGAAGCTATTGGCAAAAAGTCATGAATTTAATAAAATCCAAGACACGAATCTTACTGCCTGTGAAAATCTCTCATTCTGTGTGTCATGGATTCTCTTTGTGTTTAATTGATAAATCACCAACGAGAAGTCTATTTCTATGGGAAGAGACCTAGTTCTTCTTGTCAAAACACTTTTCCAACTGGTGACTTACTTTAAATGCCACCTTCCTTCTATTCCTTAACAGTTCTCTGGCCTTGTTGTATGAAGGGACAGAAACGAAAAAAAAAAAAAGCCTCAGTTGGATGGATAGGAGTCAATCAAAACACCATTTTAAAATGAATGTATAAATACTAACAAACTGGAAAAGTACCCTAGTTTGTTTAATATGACATCACATTAATGTTAGAGAGCTACTGTTTTATAAACTACCAGGCTATGAAGTTTGGACTTTGAATTTGTGAAGTAAAAGCCTAATGGTATCAAATTTAAGATAAGAAGAAATGTTCTCTGCAATAAAAAATATGATCCTTTATAGAAATTCACTGTCCTTTCATAGGACCTATTACAGTGTTTGGAAGAGTGGGTTTTCAGTGAAGTACTGTGCAGTCTTTACTTCTATAAATAATTCTATTCAGAACTTTCATTCATAATTTTAACACTTTACATTAAAATTCATTTTACTTTTGGAGATGTGGGGGAAGAAAAATGTGCTGATATCTTCTTGCTTCCATGCCTTAGGATTAAATATATGTTTCTATTCTTTCTAAACAAGTAACTCTTGTTACTTCTAAAAGTTTTTTTAGGTATTACATAATTTTTCTGCTATAGACACAGTATTTTAAAGCAAAAAAAATTAGTATATGTTTAATGTTTATATCAACAGTGGACTTACTTGTTGAACTACAGAATTAGTAGAGAAGTAGGCGTTTTCCTCTTCCAGCACAGACAATTCCTGTAAACAGCCATGTTAACTGCACTCTAAATAGAAGGGGAAATTACAGATAAATGACTTGTAATTTTTTTCTCCAACCTTTTTTCCTTTTCCAGTTGGTTTGAATTGCAGACAGAAAAAAAAAAAAAAAAAA
>WEIU01017677.1:26317-58732 GCA_013389925.1 Aegithalos caudatus
ACTAAGGCCCACAAACAAAAGCTTTTCTAGTTCTGTGCTTACAAAATCTGTCTTGACAAGCAAAAAGAATAATACACATGAGCCTGGTAAAGACAGATGTACTTTCACTGCATATACAAAGAGTATGAAAAAAAAAAATTGGAAACTTCATTCATCCTCTATGATAACTCTGAAACCTATCTGTAGTAATCTGAAGATATCACCTTTAGATGGAACTGATGCTTTATAAAAAGTTTAACATCATTAACTCTGCTTCCAAGGGAGGTGTCCTAAACACAAGAATTATTAACTATTATCTTATCAGAATTATCAGTTTAATTTGTTTCAGAATCCTACATGCTACTCAGAAGTCACCTCTTTTTCCTCTTTTCTCCCCTTTATTCCCCCCAGGCTTTTGAAGCCCTGATTTATTTTTTTTCCCACAAATAAAACTCCTAATACTTGAAAGTTCAGACTGAGTCATAAAATAAACAGACATCAAACTAAGTATAGTAAATACTCCAAAGATGTCCTATTTCATCTTTCATTTCAAAACCTCTCTTTTCCTCTATTTTTCCTGAAATGGATGTGAAATTTCCAGTTTTTTTTATAATATATATTTATAATTAAATCCATGAGCCTAATTATGGTACTGAATCCAAACACTGAGAGTACACATGCCTTTTACCACTCACCAACATTAACTATACAACAGTGACATAAATAATAATTTCTATTCTTTGACTTAAAAGGTATAATAATGCTGTAAAAAATACTGGCAACTGTGTACTTCTTCATCACAGACAATGAACAATATTGTAAAAACACAGGTTTACTTTAAAGCTCTGGCTTTAATTCTTTGAGAGTCTTACTTTGCCTTTAAGAACACTGCAACAAATCAGCATTTTGTTCACTTTAAAATAAAATTTACCATTGCAGGAAAGCATTAATAGCTAAGAAGGAACTGAATGTAGCTAACAGGTTTGTTAAGTTTGAAGCTTTGGGACTTGTTATTTGAAAAAAAAAAAAAAATGAAAAAACAGCAAGGTCTTGAGAAGGAAACTTTGCCAGTAACTGGTCAAACAACATTACCTGGTATGACAGGAAAGCATGTGGCAACAAGCCAACTTCTAAAGCTTTCATCAGCTGTTTTAATCACCAAAGATTATTATTCCAACTTTAAGAAGCTTATGTGATTTATCTTCATGGGTCTGACAAAAGAAAGTCAGCAGTCATTCCAAGAGAGGCACTTCTATTGTGCTCTGTGATATTTTAGACTGTCAGGAAGTAGTACAATGTACATGATACATTCTGTGTAATCCTTACATTCCTGATTGTATAAGCCTCAAGAGAAAAGCTGTATGTGATGATGATCACATACTTAAGTGAGAAATTGAACATTATGCAGGACCAGTGTTCCTCTCATTTCTTCAATAAAATAATTACACATTATTAACCTAATACATTAATAACATATTACATACAGAAGAATCTATGACTGAAAGAAGAATGTTCATTCTTAGAAAGGTTACCACAAAGTCATGTTTTCTTAGTAGATGTTTTATTCCTGTTTTGAAAAGGCTACTGTAAAGAAATAATTTTTTAAGGAGCTTGTAACAGAAATAATTGATAGATTTTTGGTAAAAACTACATTAGGCTACATTTAGAAAGTCTGTCAGCTTTCACTGCTTCCCCTATTTTTATTGCAAAATCTGTCAGTCAGTGACCATGTAAAGCCATATGGCTGTTGCTATGAAATTCCTACACCACTACTAACAGAACACTAACTTTGATAGTAACCCTTAAGGTATAGGTCTACCAGCACCTTCACAACCTAGCAAACAGACAACTCTTGCATCATGCCTTGTCAGATCAAATAGCTGACTGAACGACAGAGCAAAGGGACCGCACACAAAGAGCTGCCTGTCNACAAAAATTATATCACACCACTGAGACTCAGCCTGTTTGAGTAACAGCATGAACAGGAGCAACTTAACTGAGACTATATGACAGAGTAATATCTGCATTTTGAACCAAACTATTTGGCCTTTCCTCCCTTATTTCAAATTCACACTTTTTCATTCTTGCTTGCCCTGCTCTGTTTGCCTCCATCCCACATTAATTTTAGTTCATTACAACTCTTACTACCCACAAAAAAATCCTCCAGGTTGATGTTTCCTACCATCATACTGCTCTATCTCTTTACCCATTCTTACGCTTTCTAAATCAGTCTACATTTTTGTTCCATCAGAAATTATAGGACAGCAAGAGAAAGTGGAGAGTGTGTTTAGATATTTTGCATTTGAAAAACACTGCTGCAATTCATATGTATTGTACAGATTTACTTTTGCTTGTCTTTGGGAGAGTTGAAATATTTCTTCTCCTCTGTCCATTCCCTCTTTCACCTGTGGTTTAATCCCCTTTCATGGAGTGTTGGGACACTGCTTATATACAGGAAACTCATCTCCAGACTGATAGCTCTCTCATTGTCCACCTGTTTTATATACATAAATACAGCCCCCTTTGCAGCAATTGTAGTCTAAAGTGAAACAGTGTATATAAAAATATGTCCATGCCAATACCCAGAAGACAAGAAGGTGACTTAAACAGTTCATCTCGACTTTGTTTTACTTGTTTGGCAGGAATATTATGAACACTGTAGTCACCCATTACAGAAATCTCTGCATGTACACCCTATGAAACATGAAAAAGAGGAACGGAAATTTCTGGACCAACTTTTTAAATCTCTTCAGTAAAGAGACTAACAGTAAATAAAAAGAGCTTTTCATGAGAAAGCACAACCTAATCATAGTTAAATTTCTGTAAATCTAACATAAAATCACTACCTGAAATTATTCATAATTTAATGAATCTGGCATAATCAGTTTCTATGTATTTTCCTGGAAACCTTCCAACAGATTCAGACTTTAGCTTCAAATTACAAAAAGTGAACTACTGGGGAAAAAATTATAAAACTGAGCAGGAATAGCCCTTGTTATTTTTCTCACAACCATTAGTGCTACCATGTTTGCATGTCTCATGGGCATGGGGAAAGTAAAACAATGGCAAACCTGACCACATCTGTGGTGAATGGCAAATGCAAATGTCAGACCCACTCCTTTGAACACTCCTAGTATTTGCAAGTTAGTGTCTAATTGTCATTCACCATCCCTTTATGTCACCTTGTTCCACTACAACAGTGAGGAAGCCTGAAATAGAGCTGCAGCTTAATTATATATTTCTCATTTAAAAAAATTACTGGTTTCTATTTCATATGAGCCTAAATAAGTAACATTTTTCCTGAGTGTTATTTTTAAATTATATAAGATCTACAACTACAGAATGAAATTGTAGTGACATAGTGTTAGCATCCTTTGTTTCATAGAACTTACTTGAGATAGTCTGAGTTGAAAAAGCACAAATTCACATAGAAAGAGAATTATAACTTTTATTTTTAGGATAATAGAACTTTAAAATTTCTCATACACACCAATGTATGATGCATTGTTTCCTCTGTGTTTGTATCAGATTTCTCACAACCAAAATCATCTAGGATTACCATTAAACATGTACATGTTTTTAAAGGAGGCTAATCTTACTTCAGTTTGAAGTAGATAGGGTTAGACATTAAAGTCTGCATGAATAGTCCATTTCCTATTAGGACTCATGCAAGCTACCTGTCCTCTGAGGCTCCGATTTTGCAGCTGTCATCTTTCCCAGCATTTGGGCAATGAAGGAATCTTTTGTTCTACTGAAAAGTGGTGCATTGTTCCCTGCTCAGGTGCCCAGAATAAAACGTATAAGGCAATACAGCAAGCTTCTCTCCAGACTGGCTTGAGGTTGAGGTTTTTTTTCTTACCCTCATGGAAGATTTTTCACTGAATGGAACTCTCCTTGCTCAGGTGAAGAAAAATTGCAACTTCATATTTTAGGTCTTGAAACAAACAATAGAGCTTTCAAAATCTTTTTAAACGGCATTAAGTGTGCAAGCCATACCTAGTCCCTTTAAAAACATACCAGTAAATTGAATGGTTTTATTTTGATTTCTGCATTCCAAAAAAATATGCCCAGGTAATTTCTAGAAATTTCCAAAACACTATATGTCTGCTTTTCTTTTTTCCAGTACCTAATGAGAAATCCAAAAACACTGCCCATTTCCCTTGGCTTGATCCAACTTCACTGCTGCAGGAAAGCCTCCAAAATTACTCTTGCCTAGTTCACATACTCTTTCAATCTATCTCCTATAAGGTGGGGCTGCCTCATCACCTCTAACTGATATTCTCTGTGGAAAAAATTCCCAGTGAAAAATACTGTTATTAATTTCTCTACAAGGCAGGCAGAACCCTCTAGAAAGAGACAAACAAAGGTTTCTCTACTCTGAGGAACAACTATCTTCACTGTAAAGGGAAAGAAAACATCAAGGCTCAAGTATCGTAAATGAATAAATAAGAGCTCAAGTAGATGAGAATCTGTAACTCACAGACAGTGAGTCTGCATTGGCATATGAACTTTCATTATGAATGCCCTTTTAATGCAATTCTCTTCATTTTCCTCAGTTTTATTTGTACCAGAGTTATCTCAGACCACATAAAATGGATTCCTTTAGATAAACTAGGATATGTGCACTCTGATAATAACAACATAACCTTGGTCAGAGTGTTCCAACCACTAATTGGCATAGAGACATGGGGACCAGACTAGACCTAGCCTGGAATAAAACATCCAAAACGTGCACAACATGGGTTGCGGGTGCTCAGAAACAATTGGTTTTCTTTCCAGAGCTGTTTCTGCTTTGTTGTTTATTACTCCAGACATAGTGTGAGAGACGTAGGCAACAAATAGGTCTTACTAGATCAACTGTACTTGCTGGGCAGCAAAGAGTGTTGCATATCATTTGATGAAACTATAAATGTCACACATGACTGAAGCATAAACCCACAACCTGTCAAAAATACAGTTATCAGGAAAAAAGTTTAAGTCACCTTTGTTTCTAGTCTGTCTGGGTATCCCTTTCTACTGAAAGATTCAGTTATTGTTGTCATTTTAATTAAAACTGGCCCTAGTGAAAAAAATTAGAGGCTTTTAAAATCAGGAACTCACTATAAAGCAAAGATCTGTGCACACCCGTCTCAAAGTCTTACCTGGCCACAGGACTCATTAGACAAGCACTGCCGTGGGACTACTGTACCAAACTGAAACACAGCTCTCAAAGGTCTAGGAACACCTCCCACACTGCAGAAAGAAATCAGAAGAAACACAAAGCATACAAATGAGTGATACATGCAATATTAAGCTCTTTATCTAATTTACACCCTTCTGAGCTCCACCCATGCAGGTGTGTATGCTCTGAATTAAAGGTCACAAGATGCAAAAGCAGTTGTGATGTAAGTCCTGGTTAAATACAAACTATCAGTTGGGTTCCTAAATACTAAATAGAATTAAATTAATCACGTTTAATGCAATATTTTCTGAATATAATATTAACCTCTGTGTCAGGAGAATGTGGTGTGGTGCTCTTAAATCTTATTACACACATTTCTTAGCTGCAGGCTGAATGGAAGTTCCTGCTCATCACTGCTTTGCCTATTTTTTAGCAGAGGATGGAACAATGCATGGTGTGTAATGCTATCAGCTCAGAAGAGCAGTGTACTCATTTTGACCTCAGTCACATGAGAAACAGAAGGTAGATACAGGTCATTAGGTAGTTAAGTCTACTGCTTACTGCTAGCAATATTTAGTGTTTGGTTATGTTCATCCTGACAAGCTAGAGAGGCTATAAAATGTGGTTATCCTGAAAGCACATTTGAAAATGCTTACTGAATTTATGATAATTAGCTTTATTTATCAGCAAATATAGATACTATTTATAAAACTTTCACAGTTCTGTGAAGCGATAAATGGCTTCTGCATCTGTTACATTAATTAAAGTCCTTAGATAGCAGTAGTTACTCAAACTCTGCTATGGAGTCATCTGTGGTACATTTCAATAACAAACATTTTCAGTGAAGAACCTTCCTGTGTTATCCTACAGTGATCATGCAGTTAGAGGTACAATGATTTTGCTTGCAGGGTATTTATTACCTGTCCTCTTCCTGTTGTTTTCCAAAAGCCTGATGACCCATGCAAACTGCAATATATTTTTCCTCCCTGGGTGTTGTTGTTTTGTCCCAGCTTGCAAATTGCTTATTGCTGGATTTGCTTACTTGTGATGTCTGGCCTACAGGTCCTTAGAAGGTTTTCTATAGCAATTAGTGGATTTTTCTTTTAACCCATTAAATGCTAACACTAACTAACCCTTCTTATCAATTGCCACATTACATATTTCAGATCATGAATTTTGTTAAGGTCATTAAAATATTGGAAACAAAGCATGCAAGATCAGCCACAACTATACATGGTAGGTGGAAGAAAAAATCTCCTTCAGATGTGCAAGAAGATAATCATCTGCTAATGGAATTTAGGAGAAACACAAGCTTTTAGTAGTTTGCAAACAAATTATCAGCTTACTTTTTGTATCTTGATGTGCTGTTATTTTTCTGCACTGTATATTACTTATTAGTTATTTCTTTAACAGTTCGGAGGGAGAATTGGGACATTGCTTTAAATTTAGTTTGTAATCAGAGAGAATATCATTTGCATGAACAGCACAAAAATAGTTTGCCACTTGTTCTGCAAAGGCTTGAATTATCAAGAAGTTACCAACTTTGTCCAAATAGACATAAATATCAGCTTTCAATATAAAATCAATGCAACGTGAATGATATGAGAAATACATATCTTAGACCAACTCTGTGGTTGAATTAGCTCTTTTGCAAGCAACTGCCCATATTTGCTACTAAATATTGATGAAACACAGCCTTCCAACCACAATTAGTACTCTTCAAGAGAACTCTGTCAAAAAGACTGGAACCGGGATATGTACTACACTAATTTTCTCATTTTAGCAACAATTTTTTAAAGTTTATTGATTTCCCACATAATTTCTTTTTCACTAGCTACTGCAAGTCATCCCAGTTCTGGCATTTAAGGTGATTAAAGAACAGTGATGTCCCTGCAAACATTCAGCTTTTTAGCTTTCTCTCTGCACTAGTGAAATATACAGAAAAAGTTACTTCAGTGATGATCTATGCATCTGCATGACAAAGGTTTGTATTTCTTTTAAAAAGCAAATAGATAGCAAGAAATGCAAATAGATTAAATGGATTGTCTTTAAAACAGACAATATACCATGAATCAGGAAGCAAGTCAGCCACAAAATCTGCTCCATTGCACATACCATCTCAACATATTTCCATTATGGCCTGCGATTACTGTTTCACCCTTCACACTGAAACTCACTTGGATACGATGGAGATTTTAAGTACTCTGACAGTGTATTTATATCATCAGCCATTTCAACATAGGATTTACATAGACAAAATTTTAATAGCATTAATACCTCTATTCACCATAGTTTTTAACTCACAACTTCTGTGCTTTACCAGCACATCTCCTAGTAACACTCGGTCGTGATTCATCCTTATAGCCGAACATGGCTCATCTCTTGCATGGCCACATGAACGTCATTCTGCATTTTGCAATCTTCAGGTGATACACTTTGTTCTTCTAGGCTAAAACACTCCAAAATATCCAGAAGTGTGTTCATGAATCTCGGTACCTTGACCTGTAGGAGAAAGTCTTTACAAGAAAAGCTACATTCACATGCTCAATACAGAGAAAAAACAACATACACTGAGCACTTTGTTCTTTCATTCATTTAGTATCAAACTTGGCCTTTCAATTGCATACAATCTTCTGGACTAAACATTCACTTTATTTGCTTCTTCAGCTTTTACCACCAATCACTTTTCTATGAGAAGCAGTTTAAAAGAAAGTAAGTACTACTGAAATACTAATCATTTGGCTAAGCTCTAGAGTTTTACACCCCCTTCCTTTGAAGAGAATTATATGTAAATCTACTGAAGACTTACAGTTTTCAGTGAAAGAGTTTTGAGGTTATATAAGTTTTTTGTAGCCCTAGCAACTTGCAATTCACCTCCATTTCAAATGTTGGCAGGTAAATTTTGTGCGTCTCAACAGTTTTGCACTGCCAGGGCTTTAGCTTAAGCTCCTGTACTTTCTAAGTGGTTAACCATCCCTCTTTGATCTCTGTGAGGCCCTGTCAGGTGGAAGTTCTCTTAAATCCTCAAGAATACTTGGGCTCTGTTTGGCTTCACAGCAACTTCACCGGTAAGTGTACACATGTATACCCTTCTTTCACAGAAATACTTGCAGAGCTCAAGGTAAAAATAGGAAAACCTATATCTTACGTCTCCGATGTAATATAACACTTGCCATTAAGAAAATGTTAATCCTTCTTGCAAAAATGTAAAAATTGCCTTCACTCACAAATTCTGAAGAAAATAGCATCACTTCTATTATTGTAGTAATAGCACAAAGAAAAAAGTCTAGCTTTATTTATTTTTCTAAGTTCTGAAAAGTCTACCACAGAAAGCAGCTATGCTGATTTGAAGACTTTTCAGGTTGGGATGTCTTACTCTTCTCTGTGCAATAATTTTGGAAATGCAAGACAGCATTAAAGAGTTTATGTATTAATTCTATGATTACAGTTTACAATCTACTGTATTTCAACTGTATTATTGCCATTGGAAACTATTTTTTCCCTAAAGTTGTAATATTTCTCATTCTCTCTGTTTTCCAGAGGTACATTTTACATACACTACTATCACATAGATAATGCTTTTTAGACAGGTTTCAGCAGTATATTTCTGCTGACTGGATTTCATTTTGCAGTGTCAATATGCTCTTATATTTTCTTGCTTTTCCTTCTCCAATTTTTCACAATTCATTGAACAACAATAAAGAGTAACAGATTCATACGGGACAGAAAAGAGATAGCAGTGTAATCTCCAATTCATGTGATGATGCTTCTCCACATTTCTGCCTTTAAGAAATATGGCCACAGTAATCAAACCAGAAGAACTATCTAATCTGCTTTCCTCCCTAAAATTGACCACTAACAGCTGCTTAACAAGAATATAAAGGTGTGGATACTTATAGAATAACATGTGCAGAGAAAATCTCCACACTGTGTTCATGAATATGTATTAAATTCCACCTGGAGAAGCTTCTGGATAACAAATTACAGAATACTTCAGATTTACAGTAACAGACAAAACTTTTTCCAGCACCTCAGGGGTCTGCCTTCATTTGAAACAATGTTTCTGTTGCTAAACTCAAATATAAAATGATATTTCTGTCTGACACATAATTTGCGATCTGTCAAGACACAAGAATATCTAATTAAGCCAAAATCACCTGTTACTTCAAATTCTACCTTTCCTTCTCAATTTCCACTCCACAAATATAAAAGCAGCCATGCATTTGAAATAATTCTCTAGAGATAAATGAACAATCCAAGTATTTTTCCTCTCTTTCAAAACTACGTGCCTATGAGAAGTACTTACTGGTTCTTTGGCAGCTCTTTAATTAAGCAAGTTAATATTTATGTGGAAAATTGAGCCCTTCTGTGGCTGAATTTTGCCATGAGATTTGACTGAGTGTACTGGTTCCGGCTAGGATGAAGTTAATTTTCTTCATAGTAGTCCATATGGTGCTGTGTTTGTATTGATTATTGCCTACTGCACAGGATATGCCCTAATAATCCTGATCTCTATCAGTTACAGTTTGCAAGCTGAGGTTTATGAAACAGAATTTACAGTGAAGATATTATCATGGGAGTAGTTACAAATATACACAAGCAGTGCTGATCACTGAGCAGAGTCCAAATAACTTATTCTGACTTCTGATTTAGATGCTGCATAGAAGGCAGTGGAAGGTAATGCTGCTGACCTTGAGAGCCTGAGCTTTAATGCACTGGCAAAGAATATTGGCATTTTACCAAAACTGCTAAAAATTGCAATATTTATGCTGCAATAAAAAGAAAAGCTGCCTTTTCTTTTAGCAGTTAATGGTATTTCTGTGGATTTTACACAACAACTTTGTTTTCCTGTCCCAGAGAAACATTCATGAACATAAACATTCCAGAAGCCCCAAAGTTAACTGTTTAAAATCATAGATAAAATGTAAATCTGTTTCAAACAAATTTTTTTCTGCATTTTCCCTGTTGCTAAATGTTATGGTCATTTTTACTAATGTTCTCTGCCTAGTTCTGTTCAAAACACTCATTTTTATGTGTACTACTTAAGTTCTCTTTCATTTCCTTTGGTTTGTAAATTTGTACATATAATTTTTTAAAACCCTGCCTCTCTACTTCTGTTACTAAAATCCATGGGAGCTTTTTCAGAAAAAGAAAGTGAAGGTTAATTGATATGATTCCATTTCCTGGGCAGTTCTTCCATTTCACCAGGAAATGACTAGGGCTTATACAACAAAAGCCAGGTAAGAACTGTTATTCCGTTTCAGAAGGAATGTCATTTGTACACCATGAACCAAGTCAAAAGGTTTACATTCATTTTCTCTGTTAGTAAAATGATTCATGCTACTCTATTTTTCTGCTGGTATTCACATAACATTTTTACACCCTTAAATGACCATCATCTCTCTAATCACTGCAAATTAGAAGCTGTTCTGCAAACTTAGGAAAGGAGTTCCCTGCACTTACCCAGCTGCAGAGGAGGCCAGTGAGGGAGCTGGGAGCCAACACTGGTGCCAGTAACCCAAAAGGAAGGTGAGAGAGCTTCATCCCTGCCCCCAGCTTCCCTTCTCATGCTACAGAGCAGCTGGAGCCAGCTCCAGGGCACAGTGCCAGCAGCTGCTGCCTCCAGGACAGGGAGCTCTTACCACTATATGGTATGATAACTCTATGCAAAAAACAACATATAGTTGTAATTTGCATGCAAACAGTCTCAATTACTTCAAAATATTTGTATAAGATTTGTATCAAGATGGAATCTGGCCTTATATCTATTAAAAAACTACTAATTTCAGGACATTTTACTAGGGTTTAACTAAATTCTTTCCAAGGTCTTGGTATAACTTCAGAAAAATGATCTATCAAACCACACCATCAAATTCCATTAATGGAATTTATATTTCTCTTTTGAGTATTACTGGTTCTTAATTTTTGAAAGTAATACTATGGTACCTTTACTAATAATTTATTTAATGCCAGTTTTCACTAAATGTGTAGCATAGCTTATATGAGATCCTCAAAATTTTTCCTGATGTTTCCAATTTTCATCATATAATATCTTGTGAGTCTGAGGAAGGAAGTACCCAAGTCCCAAAGGGAGAGGAAATTAATCATGTAAGTTAAGGAAAATACATATATTTCAGGTATTCTCTAATTCCATGTGACTGGGTGTTTGGATACCCAAATGAGACTGCTGCATACCCTTCTGTTCCAGTAATTTGACACATATACACAGGGTACTTTGTTACATCAGACATAATAGTCCAAACATACACATTTTAGTATGCATTGTTTCCCCTTTGTGGGAGCAAGGAGCAGGAAGGCAGAAATGTAACATTCCTTCTTTTTTATTGAAACCCTAGAGGAAAAATATAAACTGACAGATATAAGCTTGTTTTTTCTAATTAATTTCCTGAATGCTCATGGTGCAGATACAACCGCTTAAAAACTGTATAGTAACAAAAAATTCAAGCAGTATGTGTAACTTTCTCATGACTAATGACAGCTTTAAGAGGGTTTTTTTAGTTATTTGGGATGGCAACTTTAAGAACAAGGAAGCTGTTATTTGGTTTGTTTGATTTTTGATCAGTGAAGTTAATAAGATGTTTTAAAATTCCCTAATATGCTGGATGTTGATTGGAAAACACTTAGGAACACATTAGTCTTAGCTCATGCATATGATGATCCATGTCTCACGGGAGAGAATACTTCTGTAATGTTTTATGCTAAAATACAGTCACATGAGGTGACTTCTTGCCCATATCCTAGCATTTGGAATTCTCAGTCTCCCTGTGGAGCTGAATCCTTCATCAAATCAACTAATGAATCGAAATTCATTGTAGAGTAAAATGAGTCTTTAATCCCATGAAAAAATTCATGTCTAATTTTTTATTTGTTCATGAATATAACAAGGTACTGCTAATCCTAATATGATCATGACACGGAAAAAGGCTGGATCATAGCTGAAGAGATTAAATATCCTTGGTGAAATTCTTTTTAAATGACATTCAGATACATATAACAGAGACAAACTAGAGCTTGCCTATGGATTCCCCTGTGTGGCTCTAGAGAGTGGTGTGTGAACATAGCTATTCACCTTCTACACATCTTTGATAGATCACCAAAAAAAATCATAATCTAATACATAAGAAAGGTAGATAGGCTCAAAAATTATAATTAAGTAAAATTTTATGATTTTTCCACTGTAATATTGCAATGGTGTTACAGTCGTAATAGTGTAGCACAAACTTAGACACTGTTCCGGAGGAGTCCAGTTAGAACTTGTGAATTATTCTGGATAAACATAATGTACAGAATGTTTCATGCTTTGGATGTCTGGTTTGGTTCTTTTCCTTTTTTTTTTCTAATTGGGGTGAAATTGAAGAAGCTTGACAAAGTCACTTTATCATAGGCATTATTACAACTTCTGAGACTTCCTTTTCTGAATTTGTACTACCTAGATATGAAATCCTCATTATGTCTCATTTTCAGTCCTACTATCTTCTATATGCAGAAAATACTGATTTGACTACAAGAGGCAGTATCTGGAAAAATGACCTCATGAAATAGAAATGAAATGTTATGTGTGTATCAGTAAAGTCATGATGGTATTGATGATGGAAGACTGTAAGCACAATTTCAAACTGTAACACTATTATTCAGGTCACACATCCAGAAGTGAGGTATTTCACTAGAATAGTATTTATATCATGTTCTGATTTGTGATAGTTGCACTTCTGAGAGTAATGCAAATACTCAAGAGATCATCCCAATAGTTTCCTGAGAATCCACATTTTTACCTAATTTGAGATTAAGAGATTTGTTTTCACATACTTCAGCAGAAATGTTAGTTCTTCTGAGTGAGGAAAGTTTTCTTCAATATCAAGGATGTAATTGAAAGGAATGGGAAGATAAGAAGAAAGAGAGAGACATAACTTTTAATGAGCAAGTGACTGTAGATTTCCCTAAACGTTAAACTGTCTTTCCTGTGACTTCTGAGATAAAGGTGGAAATAACAGAAATTAACTAAGAGACCTTACATGTTTTTATTCACACAGTCTTGAATTAGGACTTTTTGCAGTTATTTTTATGTTAACTTTGTAGACATTTTACCTCCTTTCCCTTTGGGTCTGTTCTGAGGATGGTTGACAAAGAAAACAAATCACCCAAAGTTTCTATTCTTTTAACTTGAAAAGTGGACCTGTGCTGTGAAGAACTCTTGAGAATAAAAAGTAGAGACATCTGTGAAAAGAAAAAGAGTAAATTTAGACAACTCTATCTGGGGAAGATATTCCCCATCAAAGAACAGCAAGTTCCCTAACAAGATATAGGCAGTTCTGCAGTTAAACCATAAAATAGCAGGGAACCAGAGGCGTGTTTCTGTGGTATATAATAAACAAGCAATTAGCTTGAGAGAATTGAAGCTGAGAGTTGCTATATAAAATAGGCTACTCATCAAGATAGAAAAGCCAAAACACACGACTACTGGAGCATAAACCTGTCTGGGTTGGGAATGCATTGAGCACTCAGGTAAGCTAAACTTCAGAACAAGCACACAGATCCACATTCTTCTTCCAGACTGAATATTTACTTACATGCTGAGGTGTGCTTTCATTTACCCTGGAGGGATTTTTTTTTCCAAATGTCCAGGTCAGACACAGTTTGGAGTATTCTGCAGCTCCTGTCTAGGAGCATAACTGTGGTTTCATTCATGAAATTGAGAAGGTAGTGTGGTGTATCCCTCTCATCTGAAGTTAAGGTGTTAATGCCTTTCACATAAAAAATAGTGCTCTGAGTTCTCAAAATTTGCAACAGATTTTTTTCTAGAAAACACTTCACAACTGTAACTGTTAGATATAATAAATCTTTTCATCGCCTGTTTCTAAGAATTGAGCCTGAAAACAAAACAAATAAGTCCATTATTTTCTCCAATTTTCAATTCCCTTTATAGCACAATATGCAAATACTTTACTGAAGGAGGGTTTAACAATATTAATTGAATTAATTGAAGTTTATTTTTTTATATAAAAAAGTAAAGTGTTGTGTTTGGATTTTAGGAGCATTCACACTAGATTGTACAACATATATAGAAGTTGCAATCAACCAATCTTTGATTTTAGTGGCCATTTATTTTCTTAGCACAAATATTTTTGCTTTCAATTAATTAATTTCATACCTGAAAAGCAGCACTGGTTTGAATATACAATGATAATTAAAATATCAAGTGAAATATGGTAGAAATAAAAAATAACAGTGACTGGGTCAAGAAAATTGTTAAATGATGGCTCTGAATGGTAATAGTATCTGAACAGATTTGTCATACTCTAACTAGAACACCAAAACCAGTTTTACTTAACCTGATATAACTTCTGTTTAGAGACAGGGTTTAATGTTTTTCCTTAATGGTTTCAGGCTTAATAAGCTGTCTTTTTCTTAATGACCTTAGGAAAGCCAACCAAGAACCAGCAGTTCCACATTATAACATCTCTGGTTTACTTAAAGCCTAAACACTGTGCAGATAGCTGCAGTAATGGCTATCTCAGCTGACCTACCAGTAACCCCTGTTTTGACCTGTAGGAATCACCCTCTCTCTAGAGGGCAAGTTATTTCTATTATGAAGCTTACTGACTCTTCTGTTTCAGTGGAAAAGTTTTAGGTAGGAAACATTTCTGAGTCTTTCCTGGCTTTTTACGTGTGTAGTTTCTCTGAAGTTTTGATTATAACACTACAAACAAGCTTGATTCTCCTTCCCTCAGAAAAGAAATTGCTAAAATAACATTACAATTCAAGACCTCAAACCTGGTTGTTTTGGTTTTTTTTTTTTAATTGGCAGAAGTAGAAATAACAACTTCAATGTTTGCCATACTTGCCCAGAGAGCCCTACTAGTTGACCAGCTGGGGAAATCTTGTATCCTGCCATTTGCACTGCTGTTTGTAGTATTGATTGTCACTATATATTAAAGACCATGTAAACATCTTCTTACAAATAGCAGAAGATTCCTTCCTGTGTCAAGAATATTCCCATTTGCTGCAGTGTCTTTTTAATTAAAACAAATTGACAGTCAAGCAAGATCAAAAATGTAAATACAACATATAAATATACCTTAACAGGTAAAAGTACCAAAGGTACCAAAAAGTTATATCATTTACTCCTACTGTTTCTAAAGGTAGTTTTATTCTTAAGTACATTTATGTATCTGATACAATCCCTTTTTCAGAATGATGACAGGGTTTTCCCTAAAACTGATACATTTGCACAACTCCTGATTAATACTCAATAGATCTTTGTGGGGCAAGAATGGAGAGAGAAGTTTTTCAAACACAAATTTGGAGCACACTGTATCTGACCCTGAAGAATTTGACTTGTGTAGCTTAAAGAGACAATATATTTACTAAACATGCAGTTTAATAGGCAGATCTACTTTTTCAGAGCATACAGTAGAACAATAAACAATAAAAACTTTTTTTGGAAAATGTGTTTAACAAGGACGAAATCATATTCACATACATATAGTATGCTAATCCCTATTCTACAGGTATATATTCCTGCTCTTGGAATTATTAAACAAGAAGTAGGTGTCCTTTAAAAATATGCATTTTTAAGAAATAAATTAAAGCTGATCTGTAGTTGCTAGCATTATGATTTTACCTTGGCAAAATATTATTCCTCTTTCATTTTCCTTTCGTGGAATTATACTTTGTGCAACAGGAAAGAAGAAGCAGTTGAACATGAGGTATGTCAGCATTTAGTGCAAATGCTTTGTGTTTAACTGGTAGTTTCTACTTCTCAATTCTTTAAGATACAACTTCACTTGAAATTTATTTCATTTTTACTGACTAAAACCATCAGAATCTAGTCCTATTAGGAGCTCTAAATTGTCTGCTACTACAGAAGGGGTTTATATACAATTTCAATTTCTTTAACATTGAATGTGTTTAAAGAATGTGACACTAAACAGGGTACATAGAGAATCAAACAAAAATTATTAATTTCAGATTACAATTTATTTCTTCTGGATGAACTAATTCAATAAGGTTGCCCCCTGGACAGATGGTAAGAGGGTGCCAAATACAAATTGGAATTTATTGCACAAGTATAAGAAAAAAATCAGGAAAATTATTAGTGCTTATCCAACTCAAAGTAGAGCAATTTTTCCTGTTGTTTTCTCTTTTTCCCTAAGCATTACATGCAATAATTTATTTTATAGTCTTTCAATTTCTTTTATGCTGCGTGGCATATCCTCTATATCAGCGTTAAGGCATTTTTACATTTAATACCAGCACATAATGTTTATACACCCTATTATTTACCAACTCTGTGTGTCTACCTACTCACAGTGACAGTAATACCAGAGATTATCTCTGATCTGCATGGAATTATTCTGGTTTTATAACTGATAAAACCAAAACCTCAAGCACTTGGCTGTGTGTGCTGCTTGCCTGCTCTCCTTAGCATACACAGAGGAGTTGGCAGGAGGCAGAAATAAGGGTGCTGCACAGGAGGGAAGGTGAGGCAGGGGCTCTAAATCTGCCAGTTTCTTGCACCAGTTCTGTGCCTGTGCCACAACAGCTGCATTTTAGAGTCCCCTCCAACCCTGGATTCCTGTGAGCCAGACTGTTATTTAACATATCATTTTGATGATAATTCTTTTAAGATAATGCTTTTTGTACCAAAAACATGCTGAGTGACAAAAAAGAAGGACAATTACTTGGCTTCTTCCTTACCACAGAAATTAAGAACTAGGACAATGCCAAATGTCTTGTTTTTTTCTGTAGCAAAATGAGCACACATTCTTGCTTTTATTAGTAGAACCTGACATGATAACACTTTTTTCTCTCAATTTCTCTATGATAATTACTTATCCTAATATGGAAGGTGTTTCATACATGAATACAGCAGGTGCAACTTTAAGTTATAAATCAAGTCTGAGATTCACTTTTTCTCCTTTTATAGTATCAAAGGTATTTAGGGTGCTTTTTATTGCTTCAAATGAAATAGACCATCACTAAAATGACCATGACTCATGTCTTTCTCACCCTTACCTTGACTCATTATTTATGTGATGAAATTCCCCATATTTCCCACTATGTGGCAGCAACTTTTAGTGCCCTAAACAATATGTGTAATAAATCATTTTGGAAAGCATTTAATAGAAAACACATTTTAGGACAATCAAATCTTTAAACCTGTCTTTCCTTCCTCAAATTTCCACAGAACCTAGGAAATGGGAGACCACAGGAAATTTCAAATAGTCTTTAGGGAGTATAATTTTATGTTCATTTGTTCTCAATTCAGCAATGACAGCATGGTTTCCTTCTGTCTCCAGGGAGTTTTCTTGGAAATTTTATTCCCTTGGTATCCATATTTCTGGTCCTGTTTTCAGCTGGGACATGAGTGTAGACCTAATCTTAGGTTCTGTTTCATAGGAGGTGGTTGTCTACCACTGCCACACTGCCCTATCAAGCCAACAAGAAATTGGTCCAGGGTTATTAATGCACTAGAGAGTCCCCGTAGCCCACTGCAAATCACATCAATATTCATAAAATTCATTGGTAGCATTTAATTACTTCATTAGAGAGGACTTTCACTGCCAACCTGATATATCACAAAACATGAAATTATTCAGGTGTCTTCTTACCTATGTGGTCTACAGAAAAAAAGTACAAAGTAGCTTGCCTAGTAAAAAAATATTGCTTTGATTTAAAAAATGCCATCGTTTATGTGGCTTAATTTTTTCTATTATAAAAGTTTTGTGTTTAATCTCTCTTCTAACAATTCAACAGCTATAGCAGATTAATTTGCCTTTCTTGAATAACAATTCTTTTGCTAACAGAACATGTCCTACCATTTGTGATTTGAATAGAAAATCAAAGCCAATAAACATGGTATTTCATCCAGTAAACATGACATTCCAGAATGTGAATGGGAACAATATGGGCAAATTCCTGCTTTGAAGTCAGCAGTAATCTCCAATAGACCCAAGCAGACCACATTTCACTTGATGAGTTCTACAATCTGTCTCTAAATATGGCCGTAAAATCCGAAAGCAAATAATTGACAAGCCAGGTTAAGATGGAATGACTTGACAAGTGTGAAAAGCATTAGAAATTCATATTGCAATCACTTATATAGCAATGAAGGCTATCAAACATATTGGAGGATTCTTTTATGTTATCATTTTCTGTGGATATGTAAATCTCATTGAAGTGCCACAAGGAAATAGCACGGATTTTCAGCATGTATTACAAAATTACTGCCAAGAATAATTTGAAGTGATAACCACAAAAACCACCAATTAGAAAAAACATCAAGTTAAATACTTTAGGCCTCTACTTTCAGAATTTATCTTATAAAAATATGGATGCTTAACTCTGTGTGGGTTGAAAAACCAGCAATGAATATTTACTGCATTGGGTCCTATGTATCTCACTGATTAGTGAGAAATTCAGCTAACTGTCTGTGCCACTTCTCATAGATTTTCCTCTGTATTTTCCTCCAGATGTTTGAGTGCTTATAATCTACCAGCAGAGATTCTTCAGAAAATTAAAAGCTTTAAGGGTTACTACTAAAACTTAAAACTGGAGGCAGAAGCCTGTAACATAGAAATAAACAGAAAAATATCAGTTTCATTTAGGTCAAAACTTTACCTACTTTAGAGGAATTTGCATATTTAAGGATATAAAGAGTGTCTATTGGACTGAAATACTTCAAAATTCCAAAAGGTTTAAGAACCACAAACATTTACCATTCTGATAAGCACAAATAAATATTATTTCAAAGTTCTCTGTATTCTATAATCTTGGCTGTTTTGGAAGTTTATTTAAAAGTTTAGGACAAAATGAAATACAAATTCTGTAGATATGGTGTCTATTTAACTGCTTTCTGAAGTCTCATTTTAGGGCAAATATTCTCCAGGTGCTTCTGTTCTGCTCTCTGTCTACTCTCTGTTCCCAGAATGTGACTGAAGTGAGTAGCAGCATTTAAAGCCTTTAACCTTTAGACAGTCCTAAAAGCATTCCACATCCTCCTGAACATCACATAAGCCAATGTGGTGCTATATGCACTGGACCTACAGCCACATCTGATTCCCAACATGCAAACCCTTACTTGGTAGACTGTTAGAAATTACAAGGAAAACAATATAAATGCTGCACATAGATTAGCAGATCATTATTAGCCCTTTCCACACTAAAAGCTGAAACCTCCTTGATCCTAGACTATAAAAAGGCTTCTGAGGCATTTTGAGTTTCTCTTTGATTCTTGGCCCAAGCTTTAATTTTCTCACAGTGCTGCAGCTCTGGGTTTCATTAGGGATATCATCTCAAATTCCTTTGAGACTCTACTTGTTTGGAAGTGTTACTTACACCCTCATTTTGGCATGCTTCCCTACCTATATAAAAAGTTAACTGATGATATCAAAATAGTTTAAACCATGCCTTCTAATGAGCATGGTTTATTTTTTGCATTCAATTTGGTCTTATCATTAACCTGTAATATAAAAAACCTTATCAGTTATCTCTAAACAATGGATTTGTAATAATCTTCTTCTCAAATTCTTTATAAATATTTATATTTTTGCTGAAATTTCAGATAGCCTATTTCTTTATGGAAGTTTATTTTCAACTTTTCAACATTTTTAACAAAAATGTTATTTTTTATTTATACTGAATGTGAACTCCTACTGCACATTTAAACCAGGAAGATTTATGCCTTGCAAATGTGCACCAATCACTCCAAAATACAACGCATTAGCACCTGTAAATCAATGTGAATAAACACATGAACAGAAAGTCTCACTTGAAAACTATTATTTAGCAATTTCTTATAGCCACATGATAAGCATATAATAACACTACTGTATACTGAATGGTCAAAAGTGGCCAAAACCTAGATATCTTTCCAAGTTCTAGAAAGAATCAGAAGGAGAAGGAAAGAAAAACACAAGAACACCAGAGTCAAGAGCAATAGCAAGGAGATGGAGATGCTTTTCTGAGGCTAAATTGGACCTTGAACATGAAAGCCTGACAGAAGAGAAACATTTATAATCATCACAACAATGGGGTGAGAAAAAAATGTCATAATGATAATAATAATACATTACTCTTTGCTTGACATAACAACACCGTGAATCCAAGACATTATGTCAGTGAAATATAGGCCTAGACACTTTTTTTTTTTACCTTATTCTAAAAAAGTTTCTTGAATTCTTTGACTATGAAGTTCCATAACTTGTTAAAACGTACTGGCTGCAATGGACTGAGTATATGTAATGGGAAAAAAAGTTATTTTTATAGTCTAATAATTTCAGAAAACTGTCATTGTTGGATTTGAAGCTACTTTATATCTCGTCATACTTTCATTTGTCTTTCTTAGGATGAACTGTTTGGGGAAGCTTTCAGCTGCAGAAGCACAGCCTTTTCTGAGAATGATATTTTGGCTCTTAAAAAAATCTTCCACTGAATATCTCCATGCTTTTATCATCAAGAGTAGAAATCTAAAACTTGCCTAAGCAATGTCCATGATGTGACATGCATTATTTTTCTGTCTCTGAAAAATTCCCTTTACTGCAGTTGAATTATAAGCCTTTCAAAGACCACTGTTTACACCTGGTCAGTCAGGCTTTCCATGATTTCTCCTGCCCTGAGCACACTGTTGCCAAGAGATGTAAGGTTGTAATAGGACTTCTTTATGATTTCTCCAGCTAATAGTTATATTCTGTGACACAGGACCCTGGAGCTGAAAGCAAAATGTCCATTTCTCCTATCCTCAAGAACCTTTCAGATGGCTCCCACACAATGCAAGAGAAGAGGACACTACTTATCTTGAATGCAGCAAGTGTGGAAATGCAGCTTACCAGTCAGCAGAAAAGTGAGGAAGGAGATGCAGAGGTAGGGAAATACAGGAGCCAGAGAAGAGGCTCCAGAAAACAAATATCTCAAGTTCAGAAAGATGCCAAAAAGCCAGAATGTTGGGAAAGACACATACAGAGGAAGAAAATGGAGAAAACTTAATTTCTTTCATCAGAAAATACGCATTAAAAGAGAGATTTCAGGAGAATAAAGAGCACTAATTAAGTTGAATCCACTCAGGTTTTACATGATGCAGTTAGTTACCCAACAAAAAATCCCAATGAGACATCTAGCATTTGTGACAGACTGCAAATAAAATTAGCAAACTTTGCAATTATGTACATATTGCTTTCAAGAACTCAAATATTCTTAAAGAATCATTCCTCATGTCTCATTTTTGGCACACAAAAATGGACACGGTAAATTTGGCTTTAATCTCTTTGTGCTTCATTTCCATAGCTGCAAAAATGAGGCCATTTTCAAAGGGAAAATAAAGATAGGTTTAGGAGCAGCCATGAGGCAATTAGCTGATGTGATAACAGAACCAAAGAAATTCCCAGGAAAAGAAATTAATAATTCTGCAGTCAGTCAAGATTTTGGATGATGCAGCATAAATAAGGCCTGAGGCTAAACCATATAGTGAAAAAGATAAAAAGAAATGTTGGATAATTATTACTCACTCTATAAGCCTGGAAGAAAAGCAGTGTGTGACTGTGTAATTAAAGATTATATCATAACACATATGCACAAGGGGATTAAATAATAATGCTGAGTGGGAAATGCTCGTTCCTGTCTTTACTTCTTTCCTGTCTTTTAAAATTTTAGATCTACAATTTCAAATGCCATGTTAGAGTAAAGAAGCATTTGTTGATTTTTTTGTAAGGATAGTGAAGGGAGGTATTTGTAAGTATTGAAATTAATATTAGCATTGTAAGACAGAACTGTTAAGTTATGCATTTTAAAAGAAAAAATATTATTCCACAAACAAACCCCTGGTTCAGAACATTCATGTATAGCTGAAGTTGCCTGCTACTGCTTCAGTAACGTTGAAATTACATTGCATGTGTTTCTTTTCTCCATGATGTTTGATGAAGGAATTGTAAAACACGTCAGACTATAAGTCACTGAGAAACCTGCTGCTCATCAGCATTGTTAAATAGCTGAAATTCTATCAAATCCTCTTTACCCTCTGTGTTTTCTTACCATTAGCTCTTTGATCTTCTCAGTCCAACAGAATCCAGATAACCTTTCTGATAATTTTCTTGGCTTTCAAATACTTTGCCACTATCATCTTTATTATGAATATCAGAACACACAGAGGAAAATCTGCAGAAAATTTCTCCAACCCATCTGCGCCCCTTGATTACTGGCATTAAAGCAGCTCTTGGACAAATACAATAAAACCACATACTGAAAATCCAAGCAGTTATTTGAATGATGTCAAGACAGCACCTTGCTCAGCAAGAACTTAATTATTTCACTACATTCTTCATAATTAATCAAAATTGGATTGCCTCTGAATATGAAGTTAAGCTTCATTCATTTTGAAAATAAATTTTTTAAAACTGATTATCTATTCTATAATGAGAGCTATCTTTCTTGTGTCAATAACATGAGTGATGCACTACTACTTATAGGGGATGAACTCTTCAGCTTAAAAATTCAGAGAACCATAGAACAGCCTGGGTTAGAAGGAACTGGAAGATCATCTATTTCCAACCCCCTGCCATGGGTAGGGACACCTTCCACTGGACAAGGTTGTTCAGAGCTCCATCCAACCTTTGAACCCTTACAGCCATGTACATCCACAACTTCTCTGGGCAACTTGGTCCAGCGCCTCACCACTCTCACAGTGAAGAATTTTTCCCTAAGGCAGTTATCCTCCTTTTTTGCCGAGGCATCTGTTGATTCAGACAACCCAACAGCTGTTTTAATGTTAGGGTGCAGTGCAAACGTGAGTCCGGGTTTAGGACACCATCAAATGAATCAGAAATGTTGCTACCCTGTGACACAGAAGGTTGCAGCATTTAAGTTCCTTCTCTCAGACTGATTCCTTAGAAAGCATGAATGAGTGTATTTCTCCTGAAAGACGTTATTCTAGACCAGGTATCATGTCCCTGTGTGCTTCTAACTATAAGTCAAGTTGGATATTTGTTATGTCACAGGAATGTGAAATACATAAAGCCTATGCTGTGGCCAATTTGAAAACATGGAATGATATTTCTACACCTGAACCAAGAAAAACTTGGCTTAAGCAGATGATCTAATAGGTTACAGATTTGATATCAATGACCACAAAACAAGTACCTATTCAGGAAGGCAGAAAATTCATTCTCATCCTTGGCTTTGGGAAAACCAGGTACCTTCTCCCTTTAGACAGCTGGATCAAAATAATTTGGGGGAATTTTAAAACAGATCTTATTTGCCGTTTTCTCTTCATTGAACCTGAAGTTGCTGCATAGCTTTCCTGTACCTCTTAATTTATTTCCTTCTTTTAATTAATTAACTCCTCTTGTATGATTGGTAGCCATAAATAATATCTCACTTGTAGTGGGTTGATGCTGGCTGGATGCCAGGCACCATTCCAAGCCAATCACTCACTTCCACAGCTGGACAGGGGAGAGAAGATATAATGAAGGTTTCATGAGTTGAGATAAGGAACAGGAAAAATAACTCACAAAATACTACTGTGGGCAAAAAGGGCTAAAATTAGATATTAATTGAGTTTTTTACTAATAAAATTAGAGCAGGATAATGAAAATTAAAATAAAACCTTCAAAACACCCCCACCCCTTCCTCCTTCCCATCTCCACCTCCTCCTCTGGCAGTTCAGGGAGACAGGGAATGAGGGTTACAGCCAGGTCCTCACACTCTTTCTCCCACTGCTAAGGGAGAGGAGTCCTTCCTCTGCTACAGCATGGAGTTCCCCCATTAACTTCTCCAGCGTGAGTCCCTCCCATGGGCAACAGTCCTCCCAAAACTGCTGCAGTGTGGGTCACTTTTCCATGGAGTGCAGTTCTTCATGGACAGGCCTATCCAGTGTGGGGTCCTCTCTCCACAGGTCTCCCAGGGGGTCACAGCCTCCTCTCAGGCATTCACCCACTCTGGTGTGGGTCTCTGCATCCCGAGGGACCTCCATGGGCTGCAGGGGGCAGCTCCCTCACCCTGGCCTGCACCAGGGGCTGCAGGGGAATCTCAGCCCTGGCACAAGAGCACCTCCTCTCCCTCCTTCTCCACTGACCTTGGTGTCTGCAGAGCTGCTCTGTTCTCACCTCCCTTTTCTCTGGCCACAATTACAACCATGCAAAAACATTATTTTTTTCTTCTTCTTAAATACGTTATCATAAAGGCATTACCAGCATTTCTAATTGCCCCAGCCTTGACCTGCACCCAGAGACTGGCACTGCTGGACATAGCAGGAGCTGCCACCAGTTTCTCAGAATCCACCCCTGTAGCACCCCCACAACCAAAACTTGGCCATGCAAACTTTCATAGCACCATGGCAGCTGTCAAAAAATACTGACCTTCTTTTGCAAAGAAAGCAGGTTTCCCATCTAATACACACACATAAAGGCAAATACATTTTTTAGAGTATGTTCTCACTATTAGATCTGTTAAACAGAAACTGCTTTTGGTTCAATTTCATTATCTTTCTTCTTGGCAATCTATAATGTGGAAAAACATTTGGCCATGTCAAGTGTCCCTTTTAGTAGGTTATGTTCAATCCAATACTTATCAAAACCAGATTAACCACTTCTGACTGCATATCAAAAACCTGAAGCTAGATTACAATCTACCAGATCACAGAACATACTGAAGATGTGGGGATGCATAATATGTATCTTCAAAGAACAGGGGGGAAGGCTAGAAGGTGAGAAGGACTCGTAGTTATTCACAGCTGGTTTAGGCATCATCTTGTGTACTTGTACAAAGAGTATTATATTCCCTGTTTTTTGAGAACATATATGTTTTACAGGCATCCTGAGAACAAACTGCAGCAGCCTTCTCTTTTAGGCACAGTAAATAAAGCATTAATCTGCTTTTCTTTTTTCTTTAGCACTTGTGATATGAATTTATATGGCTTGTGAATAAAATTATTTTATAGTTTATGACTTATTTTAGGATATTTGCTGGGAGAAGTGGGAAGGAAGAAAATAGATTTTGATGATTAGGGTATGATAACCATACCTTTGAGTATTTCTTAAAGCCCTCCTAAGTGAAAAGTTCCCCATTCTTTGATATTTGTTTTTTGAAGAAATAATGTTTAAAAATTATTATTGTTGTACCTTAATATTTTTTTCCTATGTGGATGAGCAAAGATTGAATTAGTAACCCTCAGACCACTTTAAAACTACACAAGTTTTACTTTCTGTTATTTTTCAATTCTGAATTTCCTACTATTTTCAAATACTGAATTTTCTCCAGTCTTTAAATCCACTCTCTTTCTTCTTAGCTGTTTCTCAACTTCAGCAATACAGAAATTATTCTTAAATGTTCAAGATCAAAAACAATCAATATATTTTTAGGAGTTTTTCTACCAAATTAACAAGCCTAATAAAATAGAAATATTTTTGTCTGTCAACACAAAAAATCAGGTATATCCTAAAAATAAAGAGTACACCCCTTTTGGCACCTGAACTCAGTCTTAAATTTTTTTTCTAATGCACTTTACTGAAAGGTAATGAAGTCATTCTGTGTCAGTCATGTTCAGACATGAAAGTGATTCAAAACACAATATTTTCAACTTTCAGTTTAGGTTTCACAGGGCAATAAATGAGTTTGCTAACACAGAACAATTGTTCGACTTCTCTGATAATCTGAGCAGAGGGATGATTCCCAAATGGACTACTATATCAGACATTAAGCTGGCAGCTGGTTATCATTACCAAAATGAATAATGAAGTAGCACTGATATCTGGATAGGTTCTAGGCAGGCACTGACGTATCAAGAAAATTTCTTTGTTTTAAAGACTGATCCTGTCAGTGTCACTGATATGATAAAATCCATCTTCACTAAAACTGTGAAGTGTGTTATGGAAACACAGAACTACTGTAACTGTTAAAAAGATTTAAGGGAACTGAAATATAAATAAAATTTCCTCTCTTCATGTCCAAGCCAAGTGTTGGCATGATGAGATAATGCAGTAAACATCCCAATAAAATTACAGAAAGTCATTTAACCCCTCTGTGCTTTGAGCTTATGACACAACTGATAAAATCTTCCACATACAAAGTAACTTCTGTTGTGATGATTTGTCAAGACTACATAATTTATTTCCAAGGAGCAAATGCATTGTTTTATAGATTTCCAGTAAGATATATGACATAGTTTTCAATTTGGTTCAGTGATACAGAGAGGAAATGATAGAATGTGACTTCACACTTATTTTCCCAGCACATCTATTAGATTTATAAACAAATATATACAAAGTAGACATTAAATGAATGCTTTTTTGGACACATTTTTCTGCTTACTTAATAGTAATTGCAGATTTCTCTAATTGTCAACTTGCTGTTCTTTACGTCTTAGTGGTTGTTGTATAGGGTATGATCTACAATAACATAAACTATCAAGTTAAAAAACCCTCCACTTCTTAGATTGACAGACATAGCTGTACTAGTCTTTTTAAACTTAAGACCAGTGAGAAATAAATTGCTTTATCCTATTCAGCCAAAACAACAAAGTAATAGGGGCTTTTCCTACAGATTTAATGTAAAAGTCCCCAGATGACAAACACAAAAGCCTAGATATCAAACAGGTTGAAAATGCTGATGTTTAACACCTGCACTGTGTGAGGGCCAAGAAGTAAGCTAAAGCCTTTGCTAACAAACACACCTGCTTGATAGTTTTTAACCCTTTCATCTTCACTCTCAAATGCCTTGCTTATAATAGGAGAGGATTGTAATAGAAAGATGCAACCAAAGAGATTTAATACACAGTTTTAAAACAGAAACTACACTCTACCTTCTTGTCAAAATATATCAAATACTATTTTATTTCTATTGAAGGGCTATCTTGCCTGACAGTTTTATTTTATAGTACTGGAAAGGATTATTTATGGCTACAAACTTATTGGAAAAAAATCATACAGGCTGTGTGGAACTGTGTTATGTGTCTACCCTGCTTGTATTATCACATGGTTATATCTGACCAGGCATATGCTGCAAAAAACCATGAGTGGTCTAGTCATTCTCCCTGCTTTTCAGAGGCTGCAATGATATAATTAAAGACCATCCAGCCAAAGCTGAGCCCAGGTATCTACTGGGTCTTCTTTGGCAGTCCATAAGCACTAAGTGTACATGCTGATGTGCACAGGGATTATGCTTAATGTCACAAATGAATGTACAAGAGCCCATGTTACAGCAGTTCTTACATTTCAGTATTCCCCAGTCCTTCACAAAGAAGAGCATTTGACAGTTTTTCTTTTGTTGTAATTAATACTAAAAATGAGGTTCATATTATTAGGTCCTGAGTCACCCTTAAGATAATCCACACAGGGTAATTGCCATTGTCAATAAAAGCAGTTTGCCGAACTGAAAACTTGTGCAGCGAGTGCAGCTAATATGTCATTTTAGGTTGATGTCACTTTGTGCTTCCTTCACTATTCCATGTAAAAGACATCTAGTGTCTTCCATTACCACTTAGAAAGTTCCAAGTCAATTCAAAACCTATCACTGTACACTGGAATAACAGGGGATATTGCATATGGGAGATAGTTCTACTTCTTACAGCAGTAAGAAGGGTTGAGGTGGAAAGGGTGGACTCAACTAAGTACAACTATAGCTGTGCAAACTATGCATTTTTCCCACACCTACATTATACTAAAGAATGATCACACCAATGAAGCAGCAGCAGGACCTGTGATTTTGTTGGAAGAATTGGTAGAAATTTTTCATGTTTAAAAAGAGGTGATCCCATGTAATACCAGGAATTCTACTGGGTTTGAATGTGAAGCTTATTTGTATTTTTTTTCATCTTTGCCTCCATGTAAAAAAAATCATCTGCAGAACTACTCAGCAAAAGCTCTTCAACTCTTCTTGATTCAAATGACACTTCAATTAGATGAAGAGCTGGCTATCATTTAAGGTCACATAATTTTCAAGTCTGAACCCCAGAAGGGAATAAATTAAGAAATTAATACCCCAAGGATGAATTTTCATCACTTCATATAGGTCAGGAAGCCATCCACAGAAATTCCTCAATACAGAGGGTTTTTCAATAACAATTTGAGAAAGGCTGACTGTTCCATAAAAGAAGCCATTTGAACAAAGAGCAGAGGATAACAGTTTCTAAACAGGACTTTAGGAGTGTTCAAAAATAATGAGGAAACTGAGGCTGAACACCCATGTAGTTGTTATTACATGATCTGGGTTTGTATATTCTTGTGCTAGATACCATAAAACAGACAACTTCAGCTTTGTGTCTTTTCTCCATAAAATCACAGTCTGCACAATCCGGGCACGTGGAAAAGGAGCTACAATTAAGATCTTATTCCTTTAAAAGAGTAGCAGAGCAAAACTATCTGCTTATAAGACCTGTCAGTGTGATCAAGGAACTAAGTGTTCAGAGTTAAATCCCACTGAAAGGCAACTCCAGAGCATGGAGTCTGACACCTCTAGACACAAAGCAGGAATCCTAAGTACAGTCCCCCTCAAAAGAGTTGATTTTACCAAAACACTAGAATTCATTATTAAGCAAAACATGGGTGAATATGGAGTTTAAGGAGTTTGACAGACTGCTATTAAGATGGAGAGTTCACCCCTCCTTTCTTCCTGAGTGTATTTGGTATTTATTTGATAGAAACTCCTGAAGTGTTCTCAACAGTGATATAGCAAAAAGTGTTTGTCATGCTCCAACACCAGAGGCAAGGACACACAGCATTTTAATATTTATTACCTTACCAAAGATATTTTGGTATGCTTCACAAGTATATCCAGTTCTCCCTTGCCAAACAAAATTATATCCCAAAGTTTGACAATATGTGTGTAGAAATAAAGAAAAGGAAACTCAAATTTTCTTTTGACTTGCCACCTCCTTTAGCCCATCCTTTTCACCTCCATTTGAACTTTGTCAGTAGTTAAATTGTAGACTGATGGTTTAAATAGAGCTTAAAAGTGCTGACAGTGTTGGAATAAAGGTTTGAACACACTAATAGGTTTTAGTGTCTGAAACTTTTGATAATCTGGCCCTGAGTGTCATGGGTCTCTCTGAGTGGATTCCATCTGTCCCATAAACTTATGTATTGAAATGTAATGCAGCCCTTTGATCTTCCTTGTGTGAAGATCCTCATGTTCCATAAAATCAACAAGATGCTCTCATTCACTGAAAAGCCAGATCTCAGACTTGGTGATTGGTGAGACTATACCACTTCCCAGTGTATGTGCCTTTTCCCCTTTGTCTGTGTCAAATTTCAGCTGCAGGATGACCTCACAAACACTGTTGAAATATCAAGTGCCTTTACTATTATGATATAGTCACATTAGAATAAAATATGATGATATTATTATTATATGTGACCATATTATGACCCAGAAATATTAGCATAATATCAACTGAGATTGTAAAATAAATACTAATGGTTGCACTCTCAGTAAAACACACCATAGTGAAATAACAGACACTTCAGAAATGTTGCTTATTTGTCTATAGTGAGGTGTTTTGATATCTCTAGCTGCTCCTCAGTAGGGTTTGTTAAACAAGCATGGCACCTAACAAGGTTGCTTCCAATTAGCATAGTCGGAAGTGGAGCAATAAAAGTATTTAACTAAGATTTCTCACTGAGTTCATAATTAGAAATTAAACTGAGACTGAAAGCCCACTTGCCATAAGTCCAGAGCACAGTGGACTCATGTACAGATGCTGAGATGCTCAGCCCTACACCCAGAGCTGCCACCAAGCTGCTCAGAAGCCTTTTGAGACCCCCAGAATCACCAGTACAGGGGAAATCCAAACATGGCTGGATCCCACCTGGCCTCCAACAGTCCCAGAAAATGAAGCTCTATGAACCCTCAGGGGATCCCCTTATCCTTCTTCAGCATCCACACAGCAGTGCTGCTCTGCTTTAGTAATTTTATGCAGAGAGATGTAGGGCAGGACTTTCCCTTAGTGACTGTTGAAGTTCATTCAAGAACTACACTGCATATCTGCAAACAGCCCAGGTGACTCTATTCTCTGTATCTTCATCTCCAAAATTCATTCATTTCCTTATGTGAACTAGTTGGTAAAAACAACTGGCACTGTAAATACTGTGTTTAGGATTATATACCATCTAGAAAATAAATCTATTATGATGTGAAATGAAGTTTTATTTAATTTGGGGTTTTTTCTTCCCAAAAAAGGGTTTTTTTCAGAGAAAACCTTATTCATTTTATTTTAGTCCACAGTTTTATTTAAATATCATCTGTATGGTGAGGGCTTTTTCCAGCTGCTTGCCATATAATCCATTTATTCTAATTTTAAATATAATTATTAATACTATTAACATGAATAACAATTATTGGTTTTATATTCATAAATAACTAATTGATAAGGGTACTATTTTCTTATTATTAAAATGGTATTGATAATGAAATTATATCCTGTATCATATCTCCAAAATCAGGTGACAAAACCATGAAATGCTTTCATGTAATTTACAGTTATTTCATTAGATGGCAGTGTTACATTCTAAACCAAGCGTTTTATTCTTTTATACATGTTTTTTATACTCACCAAGAAAAGAGGTTGATCTTGCTTTTCATGATAAACTGTACATATGTTTATACATGCTGGAATATTCAAGTGTTACTGGAAGTGTATATTAAAATTAAACACTGTGTTGATAATTGAATCAAGATATTATTCTACTTGCCAAATGTTATATCTTTAACAAATAAAATATTATTTAGCATCATCTTTAACTCCTAGGATCTATTCAAGAAATCTGTGTTCCAGAAATCAGTGTAATCAGGGGAATTCTGATTTTAAACAATCTTTCCATTTTCTTGATCCTTAGGACAGCTAAGAATCAAGTCAACTCCAAACAAAAGTTTGAAACTGCTTTAATAAGTTCCTGTAAAGAGCTTTTACAATGCCAAGAATGATAAGTTATTTCTCTTGTGTCACGGATATCTATGCTGCCCCTTTGCTACACTAAAATCTGAATCCATACAGCAAAGTCTTCCTATATTACTTTTGAGAAAATCTTATTTTTCTAGAACTGAAAGCATATCTGAGATTTTCTTTTCTTTCCTAATTTCTTTATACTCCTTTCCTCCCTTGATATATCTATGAAAGAGGAAGAAGGAGTATTAAAATAGAAAAAAAAAGGACGTTTGTGTTAAGGGACACTAAATCTAAGATAACAAAAAAATATTTGGTATGACAGATAATGAAGTACAGCAAGAAGTTGGAGGATGAAAGAAATGTACTGGAAAAATATATGTTTGTCATGTTCACATCTTCTGTCCTTCACACCTGGTATTGGACATTGTGTAGGATATTGAGATTGATGGACAGACTCACTCAACCTGGTAGCACTGTTCACAGGGAAAACTACTAACAAAAATTATTCATGCTTCTCTTCAGGCTACAGATTGTTCTCAAATGCCCCAGATGCTGCTTTTTTTTCCTTTTTTTTTTTTCTTTTTTTTGGGGGGGGTGGTGGGTAGGGGCGGGGAGGGAGATGGAAATAAATTCTGCCACCAAAACATACAAATCAATTTCCACCTACAAAGTCTGTTCAGCATTTTAGTCATTCCATCCATGCAGATCTATACTTTTATACCTTCTGCCAGTAGGCTTTCAGTCTTGCTGGAGGAAAATTATAGTAAGGAACTACACTAGTTCTTCTTCAGCATTTATCATTCGTTGTTTTGATAGCAGCAGTACTCTTACTGGGAAAAAATAAATCCCAGTTTATAAATGTGGTTTATTTCTCTCTCTTTCTCTTCAGTATACATGATGCCAATACGGTTACTGATGTACTGTTTCTTTGGTGTGTACTTTTCAAGGTTAACAGGACTAATACTGGAGGTTCCTGATAAGAGACAGCACCCTCCTCAATGTTGTCCTGTCCTTCCCTGTACAGAAGTCTCAGGCAGTTTGCTAAAGTGGACTGCTTTTGTCTCACAATATTCCTTAAGGGACTTCTATTTTTCAAATAATTGCATGGCTGATGAGGCAAGCATTTTAAGAATCTCTGGTTCTTTAGAATTCCATCTATTCCTCTGGAAAGGCATGTTATCAAAATGCCATGTCCTTTACTGGCATTTACCCTGAAGGCTGGGAAAGCATTTCTGTGAAAGGTGAAGTTCTGAGTAGTGCAGAATTACAGCAGATGTGCTACAAAGCCCTACCTCAGGCTACTTGTTATTTTTGTACCCTATCTGAGCTGATTGGTTTTTCCCACCTGTGTGAAATCAGCATGTTTTCTTTTTTCTTTTTTTTTTTT
>WEIU01017677.1:58747-72301 GCA_013389925.1 Aegithalos caudatus
TTTTTTAAATTACTAGTGTTGTGCACCAGTATAAGGATATCACAGATTTGGCCACAAGTTTTTGTCTCTGATAGGAATATCTCTTTTGTGCCCTCTTGATCTTTTCTCTATTTAAAATGGCATGATATTTTGTCCACAATTTTTCTTTTCAAACTTCATTAAAAATATAGGATTTTCTTAATTTAATTTTCTGCTTCATTTTATTGGCAAGATACTCAATTCCAGGAAATTAGAAAGCAGCAAATTGACATTATTATTAACCCCTTGGGAGCAGTAAGACTACATATAATGGGATGAGATGATGTAAGTACACCAAAAATAGAAAGAAAATACACATGTAAAGGAAGAAAATAGTTATCTCAGTAATTGTACTACGTGAAAAAATTTTTTTTTCCAATCTTTTCTCATTATTTCTGATCTATATGGATAGGAACTCTACTTTTTCTACCATGATATCTTTAATCTAGCTAGCAGAAATACAGCTTTTAAACTAAGGTCTTTAAAATGATGGAAGCCAGGACAATGATGATGATGATGATGATTAAAGGAAAAACACATTGCAGATCATGTTTTGTGAGTTTGCAATGATGCATCAGAGGTGGCTAAAGCTCCCAGTGAAGCTCTTGCTAATGGCTCTGCAGTGTGTCCTTTCATGCCTTCCTGATGAAATACCTTCTGGCAAAGTTTGTCTTCTCATTGGACACAATCAGATAATTTCAGACTTGAAATGCAATATTCTCACATTTTCATTTACTAATATATTCATGCTTCAAAATAAAACAATAATTTATTGAAAATTTGTAATATATATTAGAAAAAATTTAATGTGCTACAGAGCCATCCCATATCAAAGAGATTTAGGAAATTTTAAGTGTAAGCTGTAGACGTGAAAAAGTGCAGAGATTATTAAGTCTGATGGTTTGTTTTATCTATGAATGAATGTGCCAGACCAGGAGTGAATATCTCATCCAAAGTCTTTAGTCAAAGGCTTTTTGTATAATCAGACAATGATGACAAATGAACCTCATTACTATAAAATTACTTCTAAAATTATAGTTTGATCAGCATTCCCTATCAAATAAACTAGTGTTCCCCATATAGTTTGTAGAGTGCAAGAAAAATACCATGTTTGCCAGTAATCATGTTTTTGACTATTTAGCTGGCAAATAAAATACAGCCCTATGAAAACCTGCACCACAGAGAGGCCTCAGGTGTGTAGCTCAGAGAATATGGAAAGTGAGCATTCTACTGAATGCTCTTCAAAGCAAAAAATTCATCTGCCTTTTAAGGATAGGCAGCCAATGAGATGTGTGTCAGACCAGACAGTTTCTGATCCTGCTTCCCAGCCATATAACCAAGGGCTAAACAGTAGGAAAGCAGTTTTATCTCTGGCTGCCTCCTCTCGCTGCACGCACAGCTTTGCGCCCTCACCCTGAGCACACGGCTCGTACTCGGGCACTCTGTGTGTCCCAGCCTTGCTCCTTCACCTGCCTCAGCTGCACTTCCACACAGGAACGGTGTTAGGGCTGCAGGCAAAGGGAGCCACGCTGGGCGAGGGTTTGGCATGCCTTGGGAGGCAAGGCATTATCTTCCTTTTGGAGTAGGAAGATGTAAAAGCAGGGGCCCAGCTGTTCAAAATCCAGAGCTACCTCTAAACCATACAAGCAACAGGAGGGTAAGCTTCATCAGAAGAGTCCAGGTCTCTCCAATGAAACAGGACATGCTGGTTGAACAGGGAATTAAGACTATAGTTTCTAAAAAAATGTAAAAATGCATAATTAGGAACACCTGATTTGCTCATGGAAATGAATGTGCCTACGAAGGGAAACAGGAGGTTATATATACAGAATAAAAATTGATGATTGACCAATCAACCTTTCGAGGGATTCAAGTACTGGGAGAGCATGGTTTCTGTGAGTAGTAGGGACATGGGACTGGGAATAGTTCACAACAGTTAACCCCATCCTGTCATTCTTAGTGCTTTGAAACACTGTGTATTTCTGTCTTAGGAAAAGAGAAGCAGAAATGTTAGCCAACTATGATTTGACTAGGTGAGTATTCCCATATAATTCCAACAGACTTAAAAAAGGTTAATTTCCTGAAAAACCTGTATATATCTACTTTCTAATAGCATGAAAAAATAAATCTTATACCTCATAAGTCAGTAGCAAAATACATTAATTAAAACATAATTAAACAGTTATAAATTTTGAATAGAAAAGCAGAACATCAGCCAATTTCCTTCACCTTTTTCCAGCCATGTGAAGGAAAACCTGAACAAAAAAAATGAAGTTCAAATGAGCCCAAAGACCAAAAATACATTTCTTTTGGTTATTTTTACCTTACTATCAGATTTCTCCTGCTGATTTGAATAAGTTACCTAGGAGAAACAATGTATAAAAGTCTGTCTTCAGATCTCTGATAGGAAATCCCCACTACAGCAATAAATATTGCATCTATGGCAGGCAATTGGCAAGCTACCTTAATCATGATAGTCCCTGGCTGACAATCACACAAAAGTGAGACCAGAAAGTAATCTTAAATGTTTCAGCACTTGGATTTTCCTAACTACTCCTTTCAAGTTTTTTATGAACAACTTGTATATAGATCAAAACATGCTAATTTCATCATCACTGGCCAGCTTCATAAAAGAATTGTACAAAAACATATGGGCACACTCACCAACTTCATAAGCAACCAAATCTTTCATAGAAGCTATTGAAGTTTCTTCATGAGATAAAAGCATTTTGCCGTTTTGAAACAATAGTACCTTTTTTTTTAAATATGAAAACACATGAGAGTGCTGTGTGTCATTCATCATCTGTCAACTTTTCACTTGAAACACTGTCAAGGGGCTACCTAAATATGCAAAGGTAGCAAGGGCTACTACACTGCACAGCCAAGAATGGTCTGGGGTTTGACCCTGAATTCACTAATAGACCAAGGCAGCAAGAAAAATACCAAAAAATATATACACAATACCTGGATATGAGATGCACTTTATTTTTGCTCACTTGAGACAGTCTTTGAAAAAGTATTGCTGAGCTGCAAGAGATCTGTTCTCAGAGATGCTCAGGGACAGAAAATGCATCCTAAAGAGTGACCTAAAGAAGGTGAGAGCAAATAGAACAGATTAAAGAAAACACTGCTAATAACCTAGAATTAAATAACTTGAGCTTTTCAAGGTGTATACGCCGTGAAGAAAAACTATATTAATTTCTATATATTCCTCGTAGCTGTTTGCCCAGCACCATGACAGAATGGAGAACACTTTGCATAGTTAAGATTAGCAGACACATTCCTAGATGAAAGAATTTACCTCCTCATTACAGTCAACTTGAGAAGTTAACTGAGGTTATAAGCCACAAAACCACAACCACTATGCAAATTTGAGTATCTTCAGCACAATTTTTCATAATAAATCAAATATGATGTGGTGCTTGAAATGATACTTGAATACAGCAATGAGAAATGTCTATCAGATGAGAGCTTCAGAACATATGCAACAACTTCATACTGCACCTTACAGCGTTCAGCATTCACAAGCACAACACTCACCTCAGGAGACTTTACAATTTCGGAAGAGATAGCTATGGCACTATGACCAAAAAAAAATTGTGAGTGACTAGGTACTATGCCACACAGAGTTCAGTATTTGCAGTTTCTACTTTATACAAAAAAATAATAGCACAGAATTAAGGACATTTGCTGACCATTTGGTGACTGTTAAGTACTGGATTCTAGATCACTGAGGAAAGTTTAGACAAAGCAAACTTCTCACAGCAAAAATCTATTGTTTGTTTGTACAAGGAGGTATAAGATTCTAGCAAGAGTAGGCATTCCTTTGCATTAACTGTAAAGAGATCAATAAGAAAAACCCAGATATCCAGATCACTACACTACACCAGTTCTTACCCACTAAATCACAGTGGGTAAGAACTACAGTTGTGAAAGTTTGACTGTAGGGCCAGAAAGACAGCATAGCTTTGTGCAACCATGACAAGGATTTTCCTGAACAGGAAAAGCTACCATCTGACATTTTAAAAATCAAAATCGCATCTAAATAAAAGCTGGAATACAGTAGGTTACAATCATGTACTCATCTTTGTGTTGGAAGTTACCAGAGGGATAGATCATTTTAATAGGCCCATTCTGGAACAGGTTAAAATTCTTGACAAGTTATACAGTTTTATGTCTTATAAGACTTTTCTTCATTTGTTTACTTTAATGATTAATTAGACATCTTGTCACCTGATAGGTGTGAAATTAAGATATAGACTTAAATAGATAGGCCCAAGTTTGAATAGCTAAAGGAAAAGGCAGGACAAAGAGCAGAATGCAGCTATGACTTTGCATGCTGTCCTTTGATTATATTAGTTTTTAGAAAGAGTAGATGGCAAAAATAGCACTAAATCTAAGAGATGAACACAGTCTTTTTCCAGCTGAAAAGAAAAAGAGGTTTTTGTTGGAGTCCAAAACTTGATAACCTACCTCAGCAGGCTCTCTAATAAGGAAAACATACTAACTGTAAAGATCATCTCAGAGTTTGCAAAAAGTCTTGAGAATATGCTCCTTCTATCATTCCACCTCCGTCATATTTATACCAAGCTTCCATTCATATCTCTAATAAAAGGAAATTATATTTTCTGCCTTCAGCAAACTAGAAAACATAAAACCAACATTAGCAGAACATCAATGACTTGTCGCTAATATTACTTAATGTTTTTATCCAGAAGCTTCAGCACAATAGGTGTGAGCAGCTAAAAGCTCTTTGGTGTAAGCATAGTTGCCTATCACCACCTTCTGATATCTCAGCCACCTTCTGATGAAATCACCCTAAGGCAAACCTACTTGTTTTGACATCCATGTTCATATTTATTGCACTTTATAGTCACTGGAATTAGAGGTGGATGATCTTATAGGAATAATAAAGAAACAAACAGGTTTCCCACTCCATCAGCCACTGAGATTGTCGTTAGGAACAACACAAACACTTGAAACTAATTTGAAAAGTTCATAAATATATGCTAGAGTAAATACAGATATAGATATAGATATTTAAATGTTTACATTTGGGAGTTAAATGTGACTTGGACTTAACTAATGTGATTTAAATGGGTTCTATTAGTAAATCAGGTACTACTCCTGACTTGAAGATACCCATAAAAGTAATACATTGTTTGTGATATTTTAAGTTAAATAAAACATGATTCAATTTTGCTGTAATTAGACAAAATATATAAACCAGGACCTTACCACAGGAAGAGTTTTACTAAGCTCACTCTCAAAAGACTGCCTTTTATTCCTTTCCCCATAAACTGCCTTTAAAGTTTGCTATAAGAGAAAAATAGCATTTTTGAATATCTTCAAAATACAGAGAGCTACTGTCACCACTGTTTTAATTCAATATTTTCTCTTTTTCCTGCACTTCCAGAATGATTCTAGTGACTGATCATGTTGCAGATTAAACAGCTATTTTGGCAAGCTGCCAACCAATTTCTGTTTGAAACTTAATCTCTCTCCAACCAGCAATAGAAGTAACTGTTTGACCTCTTCCCTGTTTGGATTTTTTTTTTTTTTTTTCTATTTGTGCACAACTTATTGATAAAGATGGTATGGTTAAGTATGCCCCACCTGAGGAGCTTTTACAACTTTCTGGTTTTCTGCCCATGAATCTCTAAATGTTAAGAAATCATAGAGGATTGTGAAAATTTACGCAAAGCCTTGTATCACAAACTGAGTTAAAACTAATGCCATAAACCAGGCTTCCCAGATTACCACTTAGTGGTATATAACAACTTCAGAATGTTCTCTTTTCCTCTCTATCAATATATTTATTGCCATGTACTGAGACAAGCACTGACATTAGGTACAGTAACAGAGTAACAGCAAAAATTTCACCACAGCTGCTGAACACAATACTGCAAAGAAAATTAAGAGAAATGTCCGATAAAGTGTACATTTATGCAGACATCCAGGAAGTGAAGAATTCCACTATCATATTTTTCAACATTGTGAAATGTTTATTTCTCTTTTCTTCCTCATAGAAGGAAATAGCCCAGAGGAGAATTGATAGAGGAAAATCCCTAGAATGTAATTCTGTCTCATTCTCCTTCCAGTGAAGTACTCTCTCCCAAGCAGGTGGTGTCTCATCTCATGCAGCTGTTATGTTCATATAACATTTGAGTCTTCAAATGGATCTACTATTAAAAAAACTACCAAGTAAATGCAGAGACTGGAACAGTGCTGAAGTCAATAGTTTTTCGCACATTAAAAGCAAAAGGAGAAGAGTAAAGATCTCCAAAAGATCTCCTTACCAATAGCATCTCCATGCAGGATGGAACAACTGGAGCAAAACTTAAGCATCCTACCACCATGTTCTCAGTATTTGACACAGGCTTGGTCCAGTACATTAAAGCAATAGTAAAGATGCATTTATGGTGTAAAAAAATTTCCTTACCTCTGTTAAGTTATTTGCTGTATGGAAAAAGTAGTATAGTAAACCTAATTTTCAATGGTATAACTAGAGCTGTGGCAGAGTGGTACTATTAAGATTACTAAACAGAAGAAAATTACTAAATTACAGCCATTGCTCTTATAGCTGCTGGTAAAGGCCTATGTTTAGGTAAACTTCACAAGGTTACTGAAGCTAGATTAGATGCCTATGAAAAAAAGAATAAACAAAGCACAGCGAGAAATGGAGGTAGCTGGAAATGAAAGCTATGATGAAAGTATATTTGTAAAATGACTCTCACATGTCAGAAAGTAAATTCTGCCCAACCCTGAAGTGCTACCAGAGTATATGGCCATACCAGGGATTTCAATTTTCAGACAGAAGGAGTGAAGCTGGCTGTCATACCTCAGTATGAAAGATAACATCAATAAGCATATGATAGAAAACTTGAAGATATGGACAGGATCAAACTGCTCCATGCAAACACAAAGGGCTCAGACCAATTACAGACCCTACAGAGTAGCTGTCCACTTTTTCTGATTATATCTGCTATTCAAAAAATATACATTTCCAGAGGAATTTGAGTTCTCCTAGATCTGCAACTATTACGGCTGTAAGACTTCCACAGGAGACTGATAAGAATTCTACTTTCTGCATTCTGATCAAGTGCACAAAGATTACTAGAAGTAACAATTTCACTTCAAATATGCTCAGAAGTCAAGGTTCCTCCTGGATTTCAGAAAATCTTTTGTATGGCCATCATCTTATTTCTGACACAACTTGGAAAACAGAGCAGCAAAAACCAAAATATATGAAGAAATACAGAACTGGCATGGAGCACTCCATTTCAAGCCAGCCCTGAGATCAAAGGGACAAATTTTACAGCTTGTAGGAGAAACTGTGCGAAGCAGAAAGCAGAGCTGCAACTGCCACACAAACTGAATTAACTGTCTTGAATGGTTCTTCTTCCATGGGAAGAAAAGAAATGAAGAAAGGCAGAAATAGGGCAGTCAATCATACAGGCATTTATTACAAGATATGGCATTTTCTCTGCCTTCAGAGATTTCTTCCTGAACCTTGAACATTCCACCTCCTTCATATTACTCCCTTCATAGTATTAGAGCAGCCCACATCTTTCAGATTCATACAGTTATTAAAATATAACGAGAGTTAAACTAGATCATTTATTCTACTGATTAAACAGAACAAACCCCTCCCTCTATGCCATTGGGCTTTTTGAAGTGGGAGTGAAAATATCACACAAAAAACCCTCAACCTCTGACAATTAAATATATTAGTTTAATAACATATAAAAATTGCTCTTTTGAGGTGTTACTTTTGTATCCACCATTCTCAAACTAGAAAAATATTAACTGCATCTGAAGATCATGATGGACAGGATTTAACAGAGAGCAAATAAATGCTGCAAGCAAAATGAAATAAGGAACCTCGATATATTTCTTCCATGGCAATACATCAGAACTAAAAAGGAGGCTGTGACAGCTTTTCAGTGCTCTAGAGGTTTTGCACATTCATCACCACTGTACCTGCTCCATTATATTTTCTTCAAGGTATATTTGCATATATCTAAAATGGAAATGGAGCAAGCACATATCACTCTTCTTCCTTTTTTGTCCTCACTTAGATGCTGGGTATGTGGTTGCAGAAGTTTCAGATGATTATTTACCATTTAGAGGTATCCTCAGTTACTGTTTTGGGCTGTACCGTATCTGTGACAAAAAGATGCACAATGATAACAAGGTTGATTACAGCCCTTTATATCTTCAACTACTTTTGAAGATGAACAGTAAACTGGTAACCCAAAGAGAGAATTCTTCCTGCTATGGTTTAAACCTTGAATGTATTTGCCAGAAACGCATGGGAATCATATCCTAATCAGCAGCTACTTCTTTTTTACACAATTTATATAGAATAAACTACTTTTTAAGATTCAGAGGAAGAATTTTTCTATTTAAAGCGTATACTTTTGTCTTCAGCAATTGATCTGTTACTAACGGGACTCAATGTCACCCACAAAACCATTATTTTATGGCATTACAGTGTTATTTTACTAAGATGTCTTTAGTGTAGATCTTCCATTTCCATTTTTCAGAAAATTTAAATGAAACCGTTTATCTCAGTAAGTTACATAGCTAGCCACAAAGTGCTGAAACGTGCTTTTGTGTATCTGCATTTCATTTCTATTTGGCAGACAGTAAAATTATTTTCTCAACAATCAGTAACCTATGCTCATCTACTTCTCACTATAGATTGGAAGAAGCTCTGGCACAGTAAAGGTTTTAGCAAGTGTGCTACATACTGGAAAATGCTTTTCATTGATACCTTGATTTTATATAAATTATGCATGTGCAGTACTTGAACCATATACAACTGAATGCAAATGAGTTATCTTGAGCAGTAGCCCACTGGGAGCACTGGCATCTGAAATATGAGACCTCCTCTGAACTGCCTGAACAGGTGCCCTCTCCTGAACTGCCTTCCCCACAGTTTTCCTGGGCCAGCCTTGTCCATGCAGACAGCAGTTGTGGTGGCAAGCTTTAGGAGATTTAGGTCTAAATCATAAATCAGTCATTAACCCTTTGTATTCCTGCAGAGCAGACTTCCCCATGATTTAATATTCAGATGAATTTGTGCTTCATAACTGACAGTTCTGAATTAAATTAGTATGATCTGCCTGGTTTATAGCTGTAACTAGCACAGAGACACAGCTCATCTTTGTTCTGACAGCTTTCACTGAACATCTTACACTGAAAAAATTGACTAGATGAGGAATTAAGGTAAGAAAGTTGTCTTCTCAGGCTTCGCTATACTCAGTGGAGAAAAAATCCTCACTCAGAAATTTTCATACAGCAATATCTGAAACTTTGCAGTTTTTCTTTCAAGGTAACTTCAATACACAATTGCTGCAGGTTTCAAATGTTGCACATAGTGTGCTAAGAGACTCAGTTTAAAAATAACAGTAAACCAAAGAAAGTGAAGTAACTTTTAATTCACTTTTTTAAATGTGCATTTGAATTTAATACAATCTGTAAGGCACTCTCATAAGTAAAAAGAAATTAAACATTCTTTTCCAAATAAGGACAGCTACAAGGCAATGGTATGCACATAAAATATAAACTTATCTGTAACTGATAAACAAAGAAACAAATGTTCAGGTTTTGGATACATGGCAAGGTAATGTCATTTCTGTATAATGACACTACTCTGAGTAAATATTGGCACTGTAAATGATTTCTCATTGGGGTTAGGAACTTGTATTCTCTTCATATCCCAGTAAAAAATAAACTCTTTAATAAATAAATATATAAAATAAATATATGCTATCTGGAGATGTATAAATAGGTCCATCCTGAAGAAAAGTTCAAGTTTTGACTATGTATTGACATCTAACGTCCATCACTAAAGTGGAGCCCGTAAAACTTCACACACAGTTCTCTGGATTTATTACTATTTCACAGTCCATGTATTTCTATTTCTTCCAGCCATTGTCTCATCCATATGATGTAGATGGTTCCTTGCTAATCTACAGGCCACGGGTAATCCAGACAGAATTGCCAAGAGTTCATTATGTTTTAAGAAGTCCCACTTCCCCTGGCGACTGGTACCAAACCATTCAGCAAGTCTTGAGGAAGCTGCTCCACGTCCAGCTTCAAGGCTTTGTCTCCTAAATCCAATGGTTAGAAAACAGAGGCTTGCCTTTCACCAAGCAGGTTCTTCACATCCAGCATCCTAGACCTCTGCAGGTTCTTCATGCTGGCATTGCCACAAAAGCATACAGCTCCAGTTTGCTTTTTTGCCAAAGCTGCCTCTTTCCTCAGCTGTATCCTAACACATCCTTGTACAGTTCTGGAACTCTTTCAGGATCCACAGGCCGGGGCAAGAAATGTGTGAATTTCTGGTGTCTTTTGGACCTTGCCCCATCTCTGGGAGTACCATCTTTATTAAGTGCTACAAAGTACCTCCGCCCTGAATCCCCATGTTTGTATACATTGGACGAGTAAGTGTTGTACCAGTTTTCCTCAAACTGTTCCCTGAAGATGCACTCAGAAGTTAGTTTCTCCTGCAGAAATAAAGAGAAAGAAAAATAAGTTGTATGAGCTGTCACTAGGTATTTGAAGGCATAAAAAAAAATTTATAAAAATAAACAAAATGCTTTAGGCTTTTTGTAGCCTTACTGTTCATTTAAATGTCAACAAACCAAACCCAAGAAGAGTACATAGACCTAACAATGAGTTTGGAAACTTAGGCCTGTATACCTACAATTTTGGATTTAAAAAATTAATTAATTAACATTTACTGTAAGAAGATATTACTTATTTATGATTTATTTAAAATTCATCTGACTTACAGGAATTATATTTTGTAGAGTTCTGTCTTGGGGTATCTACTGTTCTAGAAACTAGACTTGGTAAAGGGACTCAGATGCAACCTAACAGCAGGAAGGTATTTACATATTTCTTTATGGTGTGCATCACTTCTCACATTTTAAACTGGAATGACCACAACCAAAGGAAGCGGAGAAACAATATTTTATCTGAAGATGCTTTAAAACTTGCAAGAGGAGTAGGACCGGTATTAACCATAGCTTTGTAAGAATCAATTCCATTTTCTTGAAGTATCCAAGGCTACACTATGTACTTCAAAAATACATTACACACTTCAACAGAAAAAGATGTTAGTTTTTTGAAAGCTGAGATGAACTTCTTGAGGGGCTAGCATTGTGGTAGGAAGCAATCCAAAACTTAAAGATCTATGAGCTGATATGAAATTGATACTTACAGAACCATAGAGTTCTCCCTTCTCATTCATTCCAAGGTAAAGGCCACTGTCCACGCCTCTAATACTGACCAGTCCCACTGCCACACTGATGAATTCAAGGATACCTGAAAAAAAAAAAAAAACTGCTTTAATTAATTTTGTAACCATAAAACACATAGCATCCAAAAACAAGTAGAAAATGCACATGTTGCAGTAAATGTGGTCTAATTTCTCTGAAATTTCAAATACTATGTGAAAAGGTACACAACATTCACAGGAAAGCAGTCTGAGAAGGCTCATCTAGGGACATGAATCCTACACCACTTAAGAAACTTTTTTAAAGTGTTGAATATGAAAGGAATTTATTGATCACTGAGACTAAAGCCATTACTACCATGCTGTTGGAGTCCTTAATGATTGTACACTATTTGCTAAGCTGCTTACTCAAATATTGGAAGATCGGTTTGAATTACCTGAAAATATACTTTACTACTTCTACAGAGTTATCTTAAAAAAACACATCCATTATTAGGTCATTTGAATAGAAATCAAAGTACAGATGGGAATTTTATATAACAGAATCTACCCACAGAAAAAGAAAAGTATTTGCCAGACATCTTATCTAGCATATGGGCCCACACCTCTTGACACAACTTGCTGTCTTTAGTGCAAGCTTTTAAAGTACATAAAATATGCTGCTTTTTTTGCTACTGTTTGGATTATAACATTATTTATATTACATTTGCCCAAAAATGTAATATATATTAATAAAGCTTTTGAGACATGAGGTACTATTTGAAGCCTGAATTTGGCAAAGGTAAGCCAACATACTTAACCAATTGATATGCACAGATTACAGCACATCCAAAACATGAAAGAAAGGCGATGTGTGAACCAGCTTTTTGGAAGTTGTTAACAATGTAAACAAAGCCTCAAAAAGAAGTGCCAGAATCAGATCTAAGATATTGCTGTTCAGCAGCAAAACCACAAAACATTTTATAAACCCCTGAATCTAAGGTAAGTACTTTTAAATAGTGCAGCTGATTGTGACTTTTTGTCTCTTTACTATTTATGATTTCAGCACAATTTTCACTCTCACATAGATAGACTATCTGGACTATACAATAATTTAAAATGTTTTCAGTTTTAATTGAGCTTTGGCAGGTTTCCTAGTTGTATTAACAGGAAAGAAAATAAGTCCTTTACAAACATTAAGCATTAAAAACTGCATCACACGTAAATCATGCTAGTTTTCCAGTTCATAAAGCACAGAGTCCCATAAAAGATTTGGAGGTATTTCGTCTTTCTGATATCATTTTCAAAGCCACCCTTTTCCGAAAGCATAATAAGCAGGTGATACAACCCACAAAGAAACCACATCAGACAAACCTGCCAAGAGTAGTGGTAGAATAAAGGTAGTACAATTCTAAAAAGCCCCGTAAATGTTAGATCTATGGCTAACTTCATTTTCCTTTTAAAGCAAAGATTTATTTCATGTTTACACGCTGTAGGAAATCTTCCTTCTGAGAACTGCCTGTTGGACTACTGCTTTTCTACTCCTTAAAACATCCATGTGTTATATAAGCAATTAAGAGCCATTCCAACAGATTGCTTTGACTATGGGGAGGACGATAGGAAGCTCTTTAATCACCTTTTTACGACTGCTAAATCAATACACACCAAAACTCACATGTAGCTGACAACAGCAGGTTTGTTCGTGCGTCCAGCTTCTACAACTACTATTTAGGATTTACTCTCATATCACAGGAAATGTTTATGTTTTGGGGTTGTCTTCACTTCCTTTGCGTTTATTGACAGAGAAAGCTGGCTGAGAAACATTTTAAGCACTTGATAAAAGAGGCATTTTTGGATCCTCTGCTTCAGCTTTACGTCCTCTGAAGCAAAGCAGTCTAAAGTAGCCTAAGGATCAGCATGCCCAAATCTGTGAGCTATACTGTTTTACAGAGACCCAAGAAGCTCCAATACCAACAGTGAATACAAAAAGGATCAGTCTGACTCTCAGCCATTCCCACTAAACCTACTGGTGTATGCATGTGCTTACAGACCCCCAGCATAGTCTGAGCAGCGCCTATCACCTGGCATACACAGCCCGCCCTCAGTACGCTGCTCTGGTGCAGAGCCCACGGTCAAACGCCGGAGGGTGAAGCCTTTCTGTTCTGAGAACTCATCCACCTGCCTCAGCATCATCAGCATCACATCTCCCGCCCAAGAGCACGACTGCTCCCGCCCAGGTACACACACAGGCGCTTACACATACACCCACACCCACACACGCGGGGCCGTGCCGCAGCCGCCTACCG
>WEIU01017679.1:0-16238 GCA_013389925.1 Aegithalos caudatus
TCCTTCTTTCCCTTCTTCCCTCCCTTTCTTCCCTTTCTTTCTTTTCCTTTTTTTCCTGTGGTTCTGATTTTTGGGGATACTGCTTATCATATATATTTATATCCTTTCATTGTACATACATACACAGGAAGTTTAACAAGGCCTAGTGCAAGGCAGGGCAATCCCAAGCATAGGTACAGGCTGAGCAGAGAATGGATTGAGAGAAGTTCTGGAGAGAAAGTCTTGGGGTGGATGAGCTCATCAGGACCCAGCCATGGGCACTCACCCCAGGAAGCCAAACGTGTCCTGGGCTGCATCCAAAGCAGGGTGGGCAGCAGGACAGGGAGGGATTCTGCCCCTCTGCTCTGCCCTGCTCTGCTCTGCTGAGACCCCACCTGCAGGGCTGTGTCCAGCTCTGGAACCCCTTACACAAGAAAGATGCTGACCTGTTGGAAAAAGTCCAGAGGACAACCTAAGATGATCAGAGGACTGGAGCCCCTCTCCTATGATGGGCTGAGGAATCTGGGATGGATATTCAGCCTGGAGAAGAGAAGGCATTGGGAAGACCTTACAGCATGTACCTAAAGGGGGCTTATAAGAAAGCTGTAGAGGGACTTTTCACAAAGTCATGTACTGATAGGACAAGAAGGAATGCCCTTAAGTTAAAGGGGGGCAGATTTAGATTAGACATTGTGAAATAAATCTGTACTGTGAGGGTGGTGAGGCACTAGAACAGGTGGCCCAGAGAGTTCTCCCCATCCCTGGAAGTATGAAAGACCAGGCTGAATGGGGTTCTGAGTAACCTGTACTAGTGAAAGGTCCTACCCATGTCAGGAGGGTTGGAACTGGATGAGATTTGAGGCTCCTTTCAGCCCAAACCATTCTGTGATTCTCTGCCATAAAAAAAAAACAAAACAAAACAACAAAGCACAAACCAAACCAACAGAAATTGCAAATATTTATCTATTCTATGTGATGCAGCTGAAAGGAAAAATACTTCTATTTCTAATATAACATGGCAATCCTTATTGTTTATAAGATTAGTGAAAAGCTTGTTTTAAATGGTATCTTTGGGTTTATTTGTGCCTTAAGAGAGGTGCTGTTAAAAAACAAGGAGTGAGAGGAATGTGGAATAAGCTAAGGTTGCTACTCACTGTTGCATTTTATTGTGCCCATGGAAGCAACAGAGTGAACTTTATTCTGCACCCCTGCTGTCTAGCAGAGCTGTTCACATAAGAGTTTTCAAATAGCTCTTGGCTACAGTGCAGATGTGATGATGATGATATTTGTCCTGATGGCTTTGCAGGCCTAATGCAAGGAAACACATAATAAAAGAGATGGAAACTGGTGCTCCATAGGGTTGGAAATTGGCATTATAAGCGTAATAACCTCAAAGCTACTCAGGGCACATATCCACAGTTAACAAAGTCATCTGTTTCTGTGTTACCCAGCAGAGTACCCCAGAGCACCAAAGAAAATTAGGAGAAGCATCTCAGTGGTGTGCTCAGGGATTGTGATGTACGATGCTGTTGCTGTGCAGGACTGGGTCTACCTGATACAGTACTGAGGGACAAATGGTTGCAATTAACTGGGCTAGAAAAACAAATTTCCAGTAAACCACAGGACAGTATTTTGCTATTTGGTCCTCACATAAAAAGCCAGTAAGTTGCCAGTTTGAACAAGAGGGATTGCAAAGAACAGAGGATTTTTTTTATAAGAAGACAGTCAGGCTAGAGAGCCTGGAATATATCTAAGCAGTGAGACTTGGCTTATGTGTTTAATTCCAGCTGGACAACCCCTGTCTTAAAAATAAACCTTTCCTGATAATGAAAATTAAATTAGAATTCTGCTGCTTTCTGAGTTTTATTTGATGTCCTCACAGATGAATTGACTGGAAAGCATGCACAGGCCCTAGACTGGTTAAGTTCTTAAGTTTAATTTAAATAGAGGACTGCTCGTATTCTTAAAAAATTCCTGCTGGATTAGTGCTTTTGGATAAATGACTTGGTGCTGTTCTATTTTAGATGGTGTTTGGAAGTACAAATTGTCACTCAGCATAATTACTTAGAATATGTTGAAAATGGACTTGAGTAGTTTTCAGTATTTGCAGGTGTAAATGATAGAAAATTCTGCTTTAGTTCTTGGTAGTGTCCTTGGTTTGGGATTCATAGATTCGTAAAATGGTTTGGGTTGGAGAGGACCTTTAAAGATCATCTGTTCCGATCCCTGTGCTGTGAGCAGAGAAATCTTTCACAAGAACAGATTGCTCCAAGCTCCATCCAACCTGGCCATGAACTCTTCCAGGGATGGGGCATCCACAGCTTCACTACTCTCACTGTAAAAAAATTCTTCTTTGTTCTCATTGGGTTCTTGTCTTCTTGCAGCTGAATAGGAAGGTTCTTTCCACCATCTGTTCTTGGTTAAGATATAAGTGACAGTCCTTCTGTAACACAGTAAGTTCCCTTACTGTGAGTCCCAAAATTTAATGACCATACAAACATTAGTGTATTGAAGTTCAACAAGACTTCACATGGGACTATTTCAGTGAAAGCTTCGCATTATTGCTCTGTTTGGCCTAACAGTGTTGTTCTGCAAGTTTTGTTGCACTGCTTGCCAATGTTTCTGCCTTTAAAATGGGTATAATGAAATCTAAAATGTAGACTTGAAAAGAGGTTTAGCACATATGAATGATTTAGATTTTTATTAAAAGGTAGCCTAAGGAGTCATCTTTTTCTGATTGGAATATAATATTGAATTACTAGTAAAATTACCTCAGTAATATAAAAGGTATTTTTTTTAATTTGGAAAGTTTTAATCCTCATAGAGCTGTAGAAAAATAGGGAAATGGAGATGCTTACTTTGAACTACAGTGTGTTTAAAGTTTTGAATCCTGTTTTTGAATATCTTTTAGAAATTAGTTTCATAAAGGCTTGGGGCAGTCTAAGGGCTGAGGAGTAGAGGAGAATTCTGGGTATCTGGTCAGCTAAAATTTAACCTACTAAAATCTAGCTAAGCTTCTGGAATAATGAGAGTCTTGCAGAGCTCTTGTTCCCTCTAAATTTCCAAAAGCTGCTCAGCAGTCAAAAAGATGTGTGTCACAAAAGCAGCAGCTTCTAAGCTAGCTACACCATTATGTCTGCATATAAATTGATGTAATAGTTTTTCTGTCCACTTGAATATCCCTTTGGAGATTCCCTCAGTTGTGTGCAGAGATGCCAAAACCTTTGATACAGGTAGTTTAAGACCTATTAGTCAAAATGTATGTAGTTGATGCTTTTTTTTTCTTTTCTTCCTCATATCATAGAGTCATGGAAAGTATGGTGGAAATGTGCTGAGCTGTACAGATAAAATTTTTGCCATGCCATGCCATTTGGCCACAGGATAAGGGGCCAAAAGCAGTCCTGGCTGGATTTTATTTTCTAGTGCAGATACAGACTGTGATACCCAAAGAGAGAATGCATTAAGTGACCCCTGCCAGGCTGTGAGAGATACAGAGATCAAGATCCTATTTGTTCTTTCCCTATTCTTGCTGCTGGTTTTTATTTTCTTACTTGTGCATGTTGGCTTTGCTTCAGTTGAACATCTTTGTAAGGACTGAAGCAAAACCCAAAGTTTTCAGTGCTTGGTCTGCTTGGCATCATCTTCTGTTAAAACAGGTTTTTTTATGAGAAATATTCCCTTTCCCATATGTGAACACGTATCACCCCATGGCAAATGAACCAAACCCTCACCCAAAATTTTTTATATGTCCATAGAAAAAGAGACTCATAATTTCTGTCAGTTTGCTGCAAGCAATGACAAATGGTTGTAGTTAATGCAGTATGAATTAAAAATATATCCAAATTTAAAACTGTTGGAGCATGGGTAGCTCTTTGTCATTTGTTTACTCAGCCACAAGTAACAGTGGTAGGAATGTCTGCACTTTATTGGAAGATTTCCTCTAGCTGGCTTATCTTCTGCAATTTCTTAGGCAGTTAAAATATTATATTCATATTTGTAGGAAGAAAAAAAATTCATATACACATATGTATCTCTTTAGGGCCATTATCAAGCTAATTTTTATAAAGAATTTGCAACTTACATGACTGTAAATTGTTTTCAACAGGTTGTATCAGTCTGTAAAAATTCTGTACTCCTTTGGGATTTTTGTGACGTATTCGATTCAGTTCTACGTCCCTGCAGAGATTCTCGTTCCAGTTATCACCTCCAGAGTGAGGCAGAAGTGGAAGTTACTCAGTGAGCTTGTGGCCAGAGCACTATTAGTCTGCTCAACCTGTAAGTATGTGCAGAGCATCCATTAAAAAACTTGCTATTTCATTTTGCTGGGACCTGCTTATTTAAGTGTATGTTTTGTCGTTTATCTTTCCAGAGGCTAGAAGACCTGAAATTTTGTTTCAGTGCTTCACTACATTTTGACTTTTATGGATAAGTGAAACTGATGTTGTATTTGTATTTTAACTACATTTTAGTAGGTGAGACCAATTGACAACAATATCTTTTGCTGGTAATACCCTAAAGCTGCCAATTGGAAAATAACACTTTTCCAAATAATTTTTTTTAAGTGAGACACATTGCTGAGATCTGTCAGCATTTATCTCTGTGATCTTCAGTACATGCTTGTCATGGACAAATCATTTCTCTGTTTTGTTGAGCTGAGGATTAAGCCTAGAGGTGTGCTGGGCATGTATGCACAAAATAGCAGTGGCAAACATGGGTGCCTGGTCACAGACTTCATGAAGTGTCACTTATTTTAGGTGATAATGCTCCAAAGCAGTTTTGCATCTCTACCTTCATTGCCTGTTATTACTGTTGTTTTTCTTGCTTGTCCCTTAATCTTCCCATCCCTCCTACTGTGTCCCTGCTTTCTCACAGCTGGCTGAGATTTACTGGTAGGAGTCAGCAGAGCTGACACTGAGTGGTGAGTGTGATCTCATCTAGGAATCAATACTCCTGAAGGTAATGAATGGCAGGGGAAGTTCAGCTTTGCCTTTACAGCTCCCAGCCAAAGTGTTCAATAGTGTTCTCAAAGACATTATTTAAAAATGTACAAAACTGGCTTCTTGACTTTACCATTTGTATTGAAATGAGCTGTTAATACCTTTAAAACAATCAAAACTCATAAATAAGCAAAAAATGCTAAACTTTGTGTTTTAGGAGAAGGTATTGGAGAAAGATATTTGGTTTGTCTCCATTCCCTTGGTGAATGCAATAGCTAATGTGCTGGATGACACCTAAGGATTGTTGTCAAAGAAAACTTATTTTCGTGTGTTCCTAATTTCCAACTTAGCCCACCACAGCGATGCTTAGTCCAAGTTTCAATCCTTTTTAACATCCAGTGAGACCTTCTTAAGGTCAAGCCTGTTGAGGAAAACAGTTTAATGTCAGTGCAGTTTAATTATTACAGTAAGCAAAGGGAAATACCATCAGTCTAACAACTTGCTGCTCTGAAAATACATCTGCTTTGTGAAAATAAAAAAATCAAAAGAAAACCCAACTTTTTCTTGAATGATGAAGTATATATCTCCTGAAGCATCATAGTGCCTGTGTTCCATTTCAAGTTATCAAGGCATTAAGATTTTAAGATTGAGGATAGATGAGTAGCTCTTGTAATATTTGAGAAACATCTAGATCAAAAAGATTCAAGATTCAAATCACTTCTTAGTGTCTCTCCAGGACACTAAAAGGTCACTGGTAAGATCTCCAGTCCTAACCACACCTTGCTGTCATGAGGCCCTCGACTTCTGCTCACTCTCTGTTGCCCTTTATGTGCCCCTTATCACCTGCCCTGGTAATGATATCACAATAGATTTGAAAAGCTGAAAGTCTTGCAGATCTGAAGTGTTGCTTACAGCCAAAGGCTTCAAGGATTTATAGGTGAAAGATGTATGTGTCTGATGAGAAGAGCCAGTGGTGAACAGGCTTAAAGGCACATTCCCTGATTGACTTGGGAAAATTATAAATGACTTCATAATATTCAGCCATAGGTTTTTTTCTTAATTTTATCATTAACCTTTGTAATTTCTGGGAAAACTGGGAAACAATCTCCATGAAAAGAAAGTAGAAAAAGAAAGGAAATTAGCTATATATATGTAAAGATACATATATGCAAAAAATATAACTATATATATAAAAAGATGTAGCATTAGAATGCTGGATCTTTATGTCTTTGAAAAAATATGTATAGTAAAGTTGTACCTAGTATATGCCATTGCAAGTCACCTGTGATATGAATCTCTGAAATGGAGCTGCTGAAGTGTTACGGGTGTTGCTGGGATATTTGAGGATATTAAATTGTTTGCTGCAAGGCACAAAAAGTAACATTAAAAGTTTGCTCTTAAAGGTTTGATATTTGTTGTGTGATATGTTGTATTATCCTAATAGCATTTCAGGTTTTTCCCAATGGTTTCTACAACTTCTATGCATGCAGTAGCTGTAATACTTTTTTACCAACAGTTGTGTACGTTCCTATGCTTAAATTCATCTTCTGTTTATCATTATTCATTGAAGCACTGGTTTTAAACAGAATTAATTTAAATAGACTCACTTTTCACTTAGCTGTACTTTGTCTAACTGCAGAACATGGTTCCTAAAATGATTCAGAAATTGTTTCTTTAATAGAAAGTAAAAATCCAAAACCTTTAAAATTAAATTTCAGAAATTAAATGGTTTCAATATCAGTGACAGGGTATGTTGTAATGTCTGGACCATTCAAAGGTCATACACTGATTAGAGGGAATCTGCTTTCTTGAAAATAATTATTTGAGTAGAGAGAGAAGCATCAGCTGTTTTGCTAGTAGCACATTAGCTTTTTAAGAGAAGAAAGGAAAAATCACTTATTACTAATTCTTGGGGCTTTTGCATTACTCAAAAATTATGTCATTATGTCATTGTTTTATTGTTGGAGTATATGAGAAACATTTTTTGGAAGATGCAGACCCAGGAGTCTTTTTTTTTGGTCATTTTTTTTCTGGTCTGATAAGGTTTGTTTTAAGTAAGGACTTGAGAAATGACTGGGGATCTAACACACACCCAAAAGCCATCTGTGTTTCTTATGCCTTTTCATTACTTGCTCACTTTTGGACACTTAGCATTGCAGGAGAAGGATCACAGAATCTTTTGCATTTTTGGATTTCCATGTTCTGCTTCCTCTGCTTCTTTTTATTTCATTTGCAAGAGACAAAGGTTTCTCCATCTTTGTTTGGATTTCACTGTGTTAGGGTGTAGCAAGTTGGAAGATCCCACCATACTTCATAAATCCTGACATAAATCATTGTTTTATGATTTATGAGCACCTGAGTGGAGGGGTGAGCTAAGTTTGTGTTAAAAGTCCAGCCTAGAGCTGGGGACTAGGTTTGGTGGATGCTGAAAGCAGGAGGGAGCTGGAGGTCTAGCTAGCTAGGCAGAAAAAGGATTGAAATTTGGACTAATCATCACTGTGGTGGGCTAATTTAGAAATTGGGAACACGTGAAAATAGAAGGAATAGGACAAGAGTCCACACTGGATTTGGAAAGCACTAGAAGAGATATGCAGGTGCAATTTGGTGTTGATAGTGGTGGTATTTGAATGTTGGATAACCTCAGTACTTTGAAATATTGGTCAGGATGGAATTTTTATAATGTTGAAAGTATTTACCCTGATTTTACATATTTGAAACACATGTCACAAATATAGTTTGGATCTGTGTTTGCTGCATCTACTTGGATGAAGGTTGGGCATCGTGCCCAAGGTTCAGCCCTTAGCTGAGCATGTTCCACGATAGGATTGTATGTCCAGCACATTGGGATTAACTGGTAAAGTCTGAAGCTTTTTTAGTTTACTTATGAAGGAACTGGACCATCCTGGATGAATTTTTAAAGATCATTTAATATTCTTATGTAGAAAGCTGTAAGTTTTATCTTTCCAAAGGTCAGTTTGTCTGGTAGAACAAGAGAAAACCCCTTTTTACTCAAATCAGTTCTGTTATGCACATTGCTTGAAATAAACTGCTGTTATATCATGAGTGTTCTTTACTCTCTCTTGCTTACTTGGTACTGAGATCATGGTGATTCTGGGAGGGTAATATTTGCAGAGGTTTTGTTCAGCTTAAGCAATTAATTTTCCTATATTAACAGCTTCAAAATATGCTGAGAGCTTGGAGATTGAGAGAAGATCTTCCAAGCTTTAGTCAATATTGATGCTAAATGGCATCAGACATAGTCACTTCTGATGCCTCATGTTGTATCTTGCAGCTCTGTCTCTCTGGTGCAGCCCCTCTGGCTGTGCACCCAGCAGCCCTGGCTGCGTCACAACAGTACCTTTGTGTGGGTCAATCTGCAGCACCGATCTTTCTTGCTGTAAGGCCGTGAACAGAAGGAGTGACCTCTTTCGCTTCTCGTGGGTTTTGGGAGTAGGTCTTTATTTTGGGGTACACAGGGGAGTTCCCTGGACCCAGGTTCGGAGTTTCCCCAGAGAGCGAGAAAAGGCCCCGACCCTGAGTCCTGGGGGGGTTTTTACCAGTTCCATTCCAAGGGGGTGGGTACAAGTTCAAAACCAATAAAACCAAGCCATGTACACATTCCAACATCATTGCAACAGCAAGAACAAATCAAGCTAAATTGGGGTGGGGGCTTTGTTGTGTCCACCAACCACCGTCCATGCACTAGACCTTGGAGGTAATTTATGGATACAAGTTGCCAAGGAAGAAAAAGGGATGATCTCAGGGTGGGGGGAACCAATCTGGGCAAAAGCCTGGGTTGTCTTGGAGACCTTTATCAACTTCTGATAAGGCCAGGGGGCCTAGCTTACTCACTCTCTAGCCAGCTAAGCTAAAATTACAGTTTACAATAAATGCTATCCTAACACTTATAAAATAAATCCACACAACACTACACCTCACAATAGGAGTTGTGGTAAAAAATTTAGGATGGGTAAGAATATAAGTTTCCACTGTAATAAAAATGTAAATATCTCACTGTCTAGCAAAGGCCTCCTCATGTCTTCTGACTGAAGGACCCTGAAATTAAATCTGCTTGCTGGATGTATTGGAAGAAGTATGGGAAAAAAAAGTAGTACTGAGAAAATATTTCGTCTGAAAAGGTGGCAGCAAATCCTTGAAGAAGTTAGGGAATAAAATAGAAAAGAACAGTTCTAGCATTAATTTTTAAAGAATAAGTTGTGTTTGATTTATTAAAGATAGTAGTGAAAGGATTTTTTTTGTGACTTGGTAATAGCTGCTTAAGAATATCAGCAAATATAATGGAGAAAACTGGAGTTGAGAATTAATAGTATCTTTCATCCACACAAGAAGTTTAGAATATTATTTTTAATAGTTTAATTTAGGGCTGTGTTCCTTCAGCTGCGGTTCTCCTGTTAAAAGGAAAATTAGGAAGTAGTGCATTTGCATGTGGTTGTGGATGTGGATGTGGAGATATCACTTGAATTGTCAGCTGTTTTGATTATTACCTTGAAATGAAAGAAATTTAATTGAAGGGCTGATCCAGCTGAGCAGGAACGGAGCTGTTACTGAGCTGCTTGCCATTAAGTCTGAGCTTAGTGTGTAATTTTACCAAGAGGAGAATAAATGGATTATTCAGTTGAGCTTATCAGTTACATTTTCTAAATATTTCCCTATTTTAACTGTACCTGAATTTAGGAAGGAACAGTTCTTCATGCTGAACAATTAGACACAAGATAAAATGCTGTTTACCAGATGTCTTACACTGTTTTTTAACATTGTGCCAGTAAAATAATTTCTTAGAGTAGCTTCAGGAGAGGTAACATGAAGGAGTTTTAAAATCTAATAGATCTTAATACATACTCTTAGGATAAAGTGATGATCATTTATATAGAAGAGGCTTATGTGTCAGTTATTAGACAGATTTTTAAAAATTTTTATATTGATTTCAGAGAGTAATATTAATGACAAAAATGGATTAGTTAAATTATTAAGAAAATTGCAGATGGTATATAAAATATTTTTATATACCATCTAGATGGTCCATCAAAGTGGGCTTTAACACAAAACAATTGTTTATGTATTGTCAAAGGAATCAAATAATATTTGATTAATTCAGTTAATTTTTCCCCACTGTGTATTGGGATTTTTTGGATATGGGGAGCTGGTGAGCATAATTCTTGCTTCCAAATAGAAGATCCTGTACTTTGGTTTTAAGCTGAGAGATGATCATTGTGTGTTTTTTTGGGCATGAGAAATAGATATGTGAAATCCCATTTTTCCAACCTTTTTTAGTATCTTTGCAAGAAAAATAAAGATCTTAATTTCATGATACATTTCTTAATACATCCTGATTATGAGTTCTTTCTACTGATGTGCCTCTATGAATTGTCCTATGAGTTGTCATTGGTGTAGGCATCAATTTATGGACATACAGTAACTTATGTTCTTTTTAACTGTGCAAATATTACTTTTTTTTTTACCCAATTTTAATATATGGATACCAGACAGCTGTGGTTTATAATTAACGATTAAATGTTATTGTTTATTTGAATGGTGCTAGAAGTGTTTCTTATTGCTCATTGTTCTAGAGATATTAATGTGTAAATACATTTTCCAAATAGAGCTGTAGGAACTAGCAGAATGGTCTAATGTTAGTATTCATCATTGCAAATTTTTTATTTTAAAAGCCATATATAGAAAGTTCAGGTTGTAAAGTAAATTTCTGAAAAGCTAAAACAAATCATGCTTTATCTGTTTGGTGTTTTTTTAATTACTTTGGTGTGTGTTGGACTTCTTCTGTTCAGGTGTTAGCATTCTGAATAAATTTTGATTTTGTACTTTGGATTTTGGAGTACAGTTCTTTTCCAAAAAAGTTCTATGGGAAAGAAAAGTTATGGGGTTGGATATTGGGCACTGGATATATTCAAGAATTGTCTGGACACAATCCTGTGCCATGTGCTCTGGGATGGCCCTGCTTGAGCAGGGGGTTTGGACCAGATGCCCACTGTGCTCCTTTCCAACCTTACCCATTCTGTGAGTCTGTGATTCTGTGATTTGTGCTTGAAGTGAAAAATAGAAAGTTTTGAAAGATTTGTAATAGGAAAATTAAAAAGTAATTTAGGGCTTTTCATGAAATTTGCTTGATTTTTGTTCTGAGGCATTTGTTCCACAATTTACAAAACAAATGAAGAACAAATAGTTTAGCAATTTGTTCATGTGTTCTGAAGCAGTTGATCATATTCTAGGGCAATAATTATTTTAATTCTTAAATTATTTGCATTAAGTTTTTAATTATTAATTTTTTTTAATTATGATTCCTTTGTGAAATCTCCTTTGTAAATTATATTCACTTTTAGTGAAGTGCAAGTAGAAGATTCCTTATACTATTTACAGTGTAAACCTACCTGTCAGTCACTGCTCCGGGGGTTTGAGGTCACGCCCGGCATAAATAGCAGAGTGCTACACGCCTTAGGACTTGTCTCATTTAGCATGGAGAACTCTGTTCTCTACAGCTGCAGTGCTTATTCAAGCTAGACTCCTTGGAAGCAAGAGAGAGGAACAGGTGCTTGGAAGGGGCACAGTTTGCCTGATCCAAATTACATATTTACTTCTGAAAAAGTTGAACTGGACCACAGAAGTGCTCATTCCCTCTTTGAAGGAATATAGGTGGGAAATATATCCAGCATTTGGTATGATGAATCCTTCTTGGGAAGAATGAGAAGTGATGCTGCATATCATGCTCAGTTGCCTGCAGTTAAGTCCCATTTTCCCTTCCTAACAATAATTTTAAAACTAACCAAACCTGCTTTTATTTTTTAGTTCCACTCCATATTTTCCATCTGTGTGCTTAAAAATATACTAAAGCAGTGGTGTGAAAATTCTTGTCCCAATAACAAATATATATAAAATATATATTCTCTAGCTCACAGAAAGTGAACTTTATTTGTAATGTAATGTAATATTTCAGTAATTCATGAATTTGTGTTTCTCCATTATTTTAGCCCATTATATTTCTATGCATGAACTGACTTAGAAGAGAAGGTTGATTATCAGGTTTCTTCTTAAATGTCATACACGAGCCAGTGATTTTCTGTCATGCTTACTGAGTGGAGCAGCTATTTTTGTATGTACCCCTTATGCATTTTACATCTATTCAGTGCCTCATAGACGTGAAATTTCCTTTAAGATCCAGAGTTTCCTAAGGGGAGAGTAAAGGATTCAGCAGATGGAAAAACATCCATTTCTTAGTGCACAGTTAAGAAGAAATAGATAACAGTGCTTGGCATTTTAAAAATCTTCCCATTTTTTCCAGAATGTTGGCATATGTTTTCCTTCCTTCCTTTTTATATGCAACAACACAGAATTGCAAAGTATATTGAATTCATGGACATACCAAAAGTAGTAGCATGCTGTGCTTTCCTTAGTTAATCTGAGTTGAGTAGTGTTGAGTATTAATCTGTGTGTTTTCATTTGGTAAGTGTAGATGTTGTGATAACAGTGTAGATGTGATAACAAGCAGCATTAATTTACTTCTACAGAAAGACTAAGGAACCTGTGGCACAAGTGACATGCCATTCACTTTTTAATCCTTTGGTTTTCAACATCATTTTCAAAAATTCAGTAGTTTGTTCCTTCCTGTTGTGTCCTTCAAACCTTATTCTATCTAGATTTTTTTTTAACCTAGAGCTGACTTGCACTGGGGTCCCAGACCTTTGTCCTGGCACAAACAGAAAAGCTATTTTCTAGAGTTTAGGGGGTGGGGGGAGAAAGAGGAATACCTTTACAGTATATGTTTATGATATTTGAGTCAAATTAAAATCTTACTGCTTAAAAATGTAGAATATCTTCTCTCTTGTCTTTGGTTTTCTTTATCCCACCACAGCACATAATTCCATATTCTTCATCATGCTAGCTCTAACATTCCATCAGAAAAGAGCAGATTGCCTTCACTAATCAGCACAACCCCCCTGTTCTCTGTTTAATTATTTTGTATATTTTTTCATTCAGCAAGCAATGGAACAATGTTTTGACTTGCAGTAATGCTCACTGATAAAGCTGTTCTGTTGTCACAATATTGTTGTTTTGATGTCAAAAATTCTGTGTCTTGTTCTTTGAGATTGAATGATGTTCTTATTTAACATGGGGTGTTGTGGTAAGGTTATCTCAACTATAGTTCTTCCTTCAGTAAAAGATACCTTGAATCATGTTGCTGTCCTACTAAACTGTTGTGAACCTCCTTACTGAAGATTCCTTGGTTCGAAGTCAGGTATCCAAAGGATTTAGGTGTATACAATTGTTCCATCAACATTTTCCTCCAAAAGTTGCTCTTTGCTGGAATAAGATCAGATGCCATATTTTTGTTCTTCTTGCTTTTTTACTCCCTTCACTGGTACCTCACCGTGAACTTGCTGGTTGCATCTTCTGTGACTTTTCAGATTTCAACCTCCCATTTTTGCTTTTTTTTAAAAAGCCTCTCACTCTCCCGTTCTGTGTTTATGCACTACTTATTCAGTAATCATAAACTTTATATTTTGTAACATTGCTACATTTATTTTTCTATTTTTATTTGTATGCCTTTCCCTTTATTTTATGCTTTAATTGTTGGACATAATTTATCTGTGATATCAGACAAGAAGCCAGAGGATTATTAGTATGAATGCATCAAATGAGCCATTATTGTTACGTGACAAGTAATCACTTGACATGATGTATTCCAGATCTAAAGTCTAAGTGGTGAAGGAAGCTGCAATTATGTGGTTTATGTTTACTTTAATTATCCCTATTTGATAGCTACACAGTATATTTCCTGCTGGAAAGCAAAATGATCACAAATGCTTGCTGCAAAGTGCACCACTGAGAATATGGCAGGAGTTTAGTTTTAAGACCTGATACTTAAGCATACAGGCTAGGCTAGAAGAATTTACTGTTCAGTTAAATATGCATTGTAAGTTTCTGTGGAGTGTGATTTAACATTTTGATCCTGTTTCAAGGTGGCCATCTAGAAGTTACTCACTTTGTGGAAGTGTCCAGTAGAATTAGGATGCAGCTCATAGAATGAGTGACTTTTGATTACAGAAGCACAGATTCTAGATTTATTACTTTTGGGGAAAAGGGGTAGTAATTTCGGACTTCGTTGTGTTAATTAAAGTCTTGTCTGTACAGTTAGCTAATTTTTAGCAAAGTCAAGTCAAAATAATATTTAATGAGCTAGAAAGAAATTTCAAGGCAGCTAGCTGAGGTTAAGGAAAGGTTAAAGTATCATGAATGAAAACTAAAATTCATCCTTGTGGCTCTGTTGAGCTGGATATCTAAGATACAATTCTTACTCGTCTTTGTGCCAAATAAACTGTGGAGTAGTGATAAATTGACCTGCCTTCCAAGGATACAAGGGTCTGCTGTGGAATTAGGAGAAAATATGAATTACTTGGCAGCATTAACATTTATTCAGTATGAGAAAAGTAACCAGAATCCTTTATGTTTTGGGTTATCTCAGGTACATTTCCATGAGTCACTGTTTTAGAAAAGACTCATTATATCTTTTTTTAATTGCTGAAAGGAACTACTGTCCCGTGTAACTCTGGTGGTGTCTGCTTCAAAGCAGAGAAAAGTATCTGAAGTGTTGAGCATCATATCCATCTTGATTGTAAAGATGAATCCAGTAAGTTACTAGCCTTGCTCTTTTATGTGTGTATTTAAAATTTGCCTTTTTCTGTGTTGCATTTATCAAGCTACAGCTTTTAGGTGCCATTCTTTTGTCTGCTAGTTTTAAGGATCCTTTCTTATATATATTTTGTTCCACATGTTAATACAAGCAGGCCATAATAAACTTGCAGTTGGTGTACTCTTTCATAAACAAAAAAGACTGACATTAGGAGGCATTTTCCAATACTTCATTTTAAATTTTTTTTATACCCAGTATAAAAGAATGCTAATATTCATACAATCTCTTTCACATCTGTTTGGGCTGGAAGAGACCTTAAGGATCATTCAGTTCCAACCTCCCTGCAATGAGCAGGGACACTTTACACTATACCACATTGCTCTAAGCCCTCTCCAGCCTGACCTTGAACACTTCCAGAGATGGGGCATTCACAACTTCTCTGAGAAACTTCTTCCAGTCCTTAACTACCCTCTTGAAGAATTTTCTTCAGATATCTAATCTAAATCTACCTTGTTTTAGTTGAAAACCATTACCACTTGTTCTATCACTCCAGGCACTTGAGAAAACAGTCCAGCTGTCCAGCGTTCTTGTAAACCCCTTTTTAGGTACTGGAAGGTGTTGTATCTCTCTTTTCTTATCCATCAAAGGGAAAGTAGTTTAAATTGTGCTTACAATAGTGCTGGCCCTAGAAGTACACTTTAAAATTTTGGAAGGGATCTTGGAGTCATGGTCCAGAGATTTCTGAAGCCATGAACTCAGTATCCACTGGCAACAAAAAGGACAGTGAAATTGTCCAAAAGCAAGACAAAGGGCATTGTTTTACTGTCATATAAATCTTGGCTTTCTGTGGTTTAAGTGTCAGTACAGTTCTGGACTCTGTGTTTTGACAAGGACATACAGGGGTGAGAGTGAATATGTGGAAAGAAAGAAGTGTTCTCTGACTTCAGCCCACATTCAGCTCCGGGGGAGGCAGTTTCTTATTAACACATGCTGGTAAATATATATGTCTATAAAAGCCATTCCTTGCCAAAAGAAAAAGAAGATATATCTGATAGTTCAGTGCAAAAGTAAATAATACAGTAGCTATTTTCCCATGTTACTCTTACAATTTTCATTGGTAATTTTCAGAGGAGTAAGAAGATAACTTATTATTTTCATTTACTTTTTCATTCTGTGCATAGTTGTTGTGTTTCGTTTTTTATTCAGTAGGTGATTGAACCCCAAGGAAAAGAACAGCTTAATTATTAAATGGTGCATATGCATAACTTAGAATGCTCTGCTCTTGCCATGGGAGAGCTGGAATGGCAATAATCACAATAAAAATAAACACACAAATTATAGTGAGCAATTGTTTTAGCTCAAATAACTGTCATTCTATATAACATAAAATTACAGGGGGTAAGCACAATAGAAATAATTGCTATGATTAAATACAAAGTGCTTGATAGCAAAATATAAATTAAGAATAGTATTACTGATTTGAGTACCAAAGTGCAGGGTAACATTCTGAAATCACCAAAGATAATCAGTCTTCAACTAGATTGCAACAAAGGACTGTGTATAATAAAAAGCATGAGAAGTTTTCTCAGAAGGATCTTGGGTCCTGTGGTTCTTGATTTTCCAACTTAAATCTAAAAGCCATGAACGTAGAGCAAGTTCAT
>WEIU01017686.1:0-31521 GCA_013389925.1 Aegithalos caudatus
TGGTGCTGTTGTCCTAAGTAATGCTGAGTTTGCATTTCAGTTAGGAATGTGGGTTTTTAAGAATTTTTTATGAGGACCATTGGTAAAGAAATAGCTGCATGCCCTATTCCTAATGTATTTCTATGTAAAGAACAATGGATTTAGAGAAGCCAAGACGTTTTTAAACTGGAAGAAAAAGAAGTTGGGCTGCAATAAAAATTGAGTGAATAAATTTCTTGTGTACAAAAACATTTTCCTTTAGAGAGTGTCTAGGGTCTAAGGATCTGTTTTCCACCTGAGATCATCTGCTTAGTAACAATTAAATGTAAAGGACTATGAATACAAGAGCTATAGGCATGGAAGGAAAAAAAAAAAGGTGAAAAAAATGAGCATTCTTCTATTAAGACATGTAAAAATGCACTCATCTACTTAGCTTTCCAAAAGTTAGACATTTAAGCCTGAATTGGTACAACATAGGTTCCTTATTATACTGAGAAGAGAAAAATAAGCACTTCCAGTGTGCAATGCACTCATTCTACACTAAAATTCTTATGCATCTTTGTAAGTATAATGCATTCAATAGTTACTCAGAAAGACATTATAAAAGACTAGAGCATATGACTAGAGCAGACCTAATATCTAAATTTGAAATATCTGCATTAATCTGGGTTGAATTCCTGCTTTATAATGAACAGTTTTTTTTCTTGATTCTTAATATCCTTAATATCACTTAGCTTTAGATAAAGTAATAGGAGGGCAAGAGCACTTCCACTGAAATTGTGTCAGTGACAATGGAGAACTACCCCAAAAGGCTGTTATCAAGCCTGCTAACCTGTTAGTACTGCAGGCATGCCAGCCTTTATTCCATTTCTGACTAAACTAAGGCATTTATCTTTAACTGACTGTAACTTACTCTCTTAATAAAAAATTAAAGTTCACATCATTGTAAGGTGCCATGGCATGACAGCAAGTTACAATGCCTGTCACTGTGAATGATGGAATGACAATAAATTCATGTGAACCTTCATGCACAAACACACATACAAGGAAACAATTTTTAAATGCAGCTTGGTATTAGGCTCTAACCTGTCAGTGTTTTATACTGAAAAAGCATCTTTGGGAAAGAAGTAAGAGGACCACAATATGACTGAATCATCAGCTTATTTTCAGCCTTATTCAGGTTAAAGTACAAGTAAAGTCACACTAAATTATGTGTCACTTTTCTCATGATTTTTGGTTTCACTTCAAAATCCAGCTCTGCCAAGTCTGAAGCTGTTGATAAGGAGTTGACTACAGCTTTTCCTTGTTAGAGCTGATCACTGAGGCACCAACTTGGTAAGTATGAGCTATCAACTTCATTGACTTTAACTGCTAATTTCCATATTTCCTTTAATAGCTTCTAGTGTTGCAGACTATTCAGGAGAAGAGGCAGCCTACCTGCTAATTCTGGCAGTGGAAGTAGCTTTGGAGCATTGGCATGAGACTGGTTCTTCTGGTTAAAAACATAGAGGAGTAACTCAGAGACAACTGATATGTGTTGTGCTTCCCACCACTCTTCCCAATTCTCCAGCAGTCAAGCCTGCAAAGGCCCTTGCTCCTGCACTTCAGCTTTTTCCTCTGCATTTAAAAAAAGCAAGCTAAATCCACAACTTAAGAGAAATTCATAGAAACTGTTAGAAAAAATGAGCCACAATATGACTGTGAAATGTCAGTACAAAATTACTCCTTCTTAGGAGTCCCTGCCTGACTTTTCATTCCTTCATCCTGGGACAGAAGAATTCTGCTTTTTCAGAGCAATCTTTTGTTGATTTTAAGTTGATCTAGATGTCTCAGAGGATAGTGCCTTCAAAAGCAAAGCCCAAACATCCATTTATTGACTACATGCTGCACATTAAGGTTAATGCAGGAAAATAATTACCTCAGCTCCCCTCCACCTTCCTTTTCACTGGTTTTTCTTTTGTTTTCAAAAGCTATCTGACCTTTTCATTCTGAGAAGATGACTGGTAGAAAGATGAAGGATGCTGAGAGGGAGAAGACAGAAGAAAGAATGGGAAAGGAGGAAGGATTCTGAAAGGGAGAAGACAGGAGAAAGAATGGGGAGATCTCTCTTTTCACAGGGTTTCACAGGGTTTAGGAGACTTTCAGAATAACGGAAAGGCAGTGACCATTATAATTCTAGTAAAGTTCCTGTAATTGAAAAAAAACTCGTGCTGCCTCAAGGGTGTGGATCGGAAAGTAAAATCTTATCTCTCCTCAAGTCAACTGAAAAAATGTCATTGACTTTGCTGCACACAGGTTATCTAACGAACCTTAAGAGGGTTCTTTAATAGTTAAACATGCAGAATTCTGAAAAAATAAGGGCATGTCTGGAAATTTCACTCCATATTCACACCTCAGTGATTTTTTTTATGAAAGTGGATGGTCTAGAATATTGTCTTTCCTATTACTACCTCCTATTGTTCTTTTTGCCTACTTTTTTATTATTATGTTTATTGTCTCTGTTATCAGCCAGCACTCTAATCCTCCAGTTGCCTGTCCAGATGAATTCAATCCATGGAATAGCATGCTGCTATTTTGACCCATATCCAAAAAAATGAAAAACAGCATGAAGTAGAAGACACCATTTTTGTCTCTTAATGGATGTTCCACAGCAATTCTTTAAACTTGTTGTCCCTAAGGTGGTCAAATGATCCCATTCTGTCCCATCTTTTCTTTCCAGAACTAATTATAAGTCTGAAAGTAATTTAGCATGCTAGAAATTTTTACATGATGAAAAATAGGTTGTAGTAAGTGGAATTTGTCTTTTGATCTTTGGTCCCTTCTTCTTCTTAGTGAAAAGTGAAAAACTTTTTTTTTAATGAAAACTTGCAAATTTTGCACCCTGTGGGGATGTCTGCCCACTCATTTCTGAAATCAGTTGAAGTCTGGAAATTTGGAAGCACTTTTTTCTTTTTAATCTAAAATTTTATGTGCACTTATAAAGTGAGGTATGACTGCCCATGCAGAAGTAGGACAGAAATGTGGGGCTCATAGTGAGCTGAAAATTAAATGTAAATTGATAACACAGTTTTCTTACCCCAAGTATTCTTATTTTGTGGGGGATTATCAGGGTTGTCACATATAAAATACAGAACACAATTCTGTCCAGCCTACCCTGGTGAGGCTGGAGTTCTGTGTCTGTTTTTGAACATCACACTTTAAGAAAGATAAATGGGAGAAACCCAGAGGAGAGCATGAAAAATGAGATAAGGTTTAGAAGACATGACCTGTGAGAAAAGGTTGAGAGAATTAATTTAGTCTAGAAAAAAAAAGAGACTGAGGCAGAACATGACAGCCATACTGTACCACATAAAGGATGGTTATAAAGATACTTTCTCCCTTATTGTGGGGGAAAAAGTAGAGCAAAAAGGCTTAATTAAAAAAAATCAGTCTAGATATTAGGAAAAATCTTGTTACTGTGACAAAGTCCTAGAGAAGGCTGCCCATGCACTTTTATTAATCCCTCATTTAGAGGTTTTTAAGTCAAGCTAGAAAAACACAAGTTAGGAACGTCCAAGGAAAACTTTAAGGTTAACTTGAACTTCTTTCCATCTGTAAATTTCACTGATTCAACACCTTCTTCAGACTTACTTAGACAATCACAAAATGGGAGTTGTTGACAAGGCTCCCTCCTGTTATTCACACCCAGACCTTTGAAGCCCTTGATTGCTGGGTCACAATACTGTCAAACCTGTTGTCATTTCCAAAGAAACAGCACAACCTCTCTGCTTCTGTTGGAGGGGGTTTGGATCTAGATGATCTTTAAGATCCCTTCCAGACCAGACCTTTTTACAATTCTATGCTTTTGAAGACAAATTCCTTTATTGAATCAAATGTTCATGATGCAATGTTGTCTTCCTGGTCTGGAGAATACTGAATCAATTGCTCTGAAACATTTGAATATTCTTACCTTTTATGCATCTCCCTGGACTGCATTACAGCTCACAATGGAGTAGGGTGTGATTCACCTCACCTGGCTAAAATCACTTAATGTCAAGGAGGGATTCAGTTAGGTGTAATGCTGCACAAGTCCTCTACACTGCAATTGAACAATTTCAAATGGCTAAATTTAGCAAATTGAAGTCAGATTATAGTTATTTTCAGTCTAGTTAACTCATCCTGGAGAGTTTCTGGAGTGATTTGTCTGTCCAAGCATGCATGCCTGCTTGAAGGTGAGCTGGCTAGCTCCCCATAGTGCTCTGAAAAGATTGACTTAGGTTTCAATGGACTGTAAAAGTATCCCGGGCAATTTATTAATGCATAGACATTTGTTTAGGATCCCTGAGGCAGTGTACCTGTCTTATTTTGGATTTTTAGTGTAGGATGAATTTAATTGGGCTAATTCAGATTCCTTAGGAATAAATTTTCATGCTTTGTGTTGTGCCTACAGAAGGATGCAGGTCCAGTATTTCTATCAGTCTGGCAACAGGCACCTATGTTCAGGCAACTGAACTGGGCCTCTAATTTCTTAAAAGTGCCTGATTCTGTCCATTGATTATAATGAGAATTTTCTGAATAGAAAGGGAAAATCTTACTCCTATAAATTTCTTTACACCAACATATGTGAAATTAGACAAAATGAAGCCTCTCTACTATGTTTACATTGACAGTATAAACAAGGCTTTCATGGTTAGGTAAATCGTTAAAAAGTAGGAGAGGCTGAAAAATTTTTAGGAAATGCCAAAGAAATGACAGGGAGGCAACGAAGTCCAAAAAAGAAGTAGAGAAGTTGGAAAATGAGAGAAGAAAATAAAAAGGCCAGAAATGTGGTTTTCATCCAGAGATTTCTTTGCCTTTTTGCTTTTTAGTAACATAAACAACACCGTACAAAGCAAATATATGTCAAAAATAACTATAGCCACAAATAAAATATTTTATCCTAAATTCAGCATCAATACAAATAGCATATAAAGCATATCTGTTTCAAAGCCCATGTGCCTAATATAAAAAATAGAACTAATCTTTATCTCTCTCTCTCTCTCAAATGAGTTAGACATGCCAGGTTTAAGAGGAATAGTGTGGGTTTGAAAGTAGTGTTCTCAATAGGCATGGTGCAGAGTGTTAGTCAATAGAGAAACACATCTTTCTTAGTATCACTCACAGGTGCATCCAATCTGCTTGAACATCATGAGGTAGTGTGTGCTATGTTTTCCAATTTGCTTCAAAGCTGGAGTTTGGGATTTTCTTTCTTTGATTTCTAGAGCTACTTTTACTCTTTGCCCTTTGCCACCATCAGCTTCCTTCTTACCAGAATGAGTCTCTAATTAAATCCCACATGTGTATTAAAAGTCCTATTTTGAGACTTAAAAACTTAATGCAGCAATGAAAACAATTTATTTATATAAGAATCTGTACAACTAAATGTTTTATATAGTGTATGAACATTAACTAATAATTATGTTCAGCAGAAAATTTCAGTCATTCACAATAATGTTACAAATAATACAAGAGCTTTGAAAGAATAGAAAGCAAAGCAATGATTTTGAAATTACAGCACAAAGTTATAAGTTAAAATATGTGTCATTATTATCTTTGTATACTAAGGTATCACTGAAAATTAGTCATTTTGCATGTTAACAAGAAAGAATTGCAACAGAGATTAGATGGGAATAAAAAATAAGAATACTCATTAATTTGGCAAACATAGAATGTTTATCAAAGGATGGTTATGAAGACAGTATAAAAACTCAGTCAATGGTCAGTTCAGAGGTGAGCTTATGAAATATGTCAGGTCACCAGAATTTCCCAGATGCCCAGTCCAGCTTTCCTCTGCACTGACCAGGATAATAAAGCACCTTTGATTAAAAATAAATAAATAAAAATAAAGCAAACATATTGAATTCACTCTAGGACACTTTCCCTCTTCCATCTCTCTGAAGTGTCTGCCAAGAAGTAGCATGGTGTCAACAGAGCAACACTACTGGGCATTACGTCAGCTCCTGTAATATAACATTTTACATTAAGAACTAATTTGGGGCTGCCAAAAATGTTTTACATACCATAACAGCTGTAGTTTGGCAAAGTAGTAACAGTGGCTTTCAGCCAATCAACTCACCTGTGTTTCAGCTGTTTGTGTTCAGATTAAAGTCTCTAAATTCAGCCACCTTCCAAAATGTTCTATCTGCTAAGTTGTTTCCTCACCTAGGAAGAAATTCCCACCCACCATGGGCTCCTAACATGGACACATCTACTCAGTTTGAAGCAGATAGTTTAGTTTACAGATCACACTTCTGTTTTTAGAGTGAACTATGCTCTCCAATTCTAGAAGATCTTAATAAAAATCCTATTGGAAGAGATTTTCTTCCACAAAAGATTTTTATTGAAATGGCAAAAAGCCAGCTCAGCATACCAATGAATCTCCTCACTGTATTTTTTAGTTTGTGTTCAGGTGGATATCTGGCTTCAAATAAAGAACTACCTGGAATCTTTTGTAGCAAAGATTGAAAAGAAGTTTGCAAAACATTTTCCTGTAAAAGTCTGCTTTCTGAAGAAAATAAGTAAGTCAGTAAAATTTAAAATTTGTCATGATGTTAGTTGGTTTCATTATTTGGGGAGAGTTTGTTATCACCTATCTCCAGTCATGTATTAATGCAGCTAATGTCAGACTGCCCTGTTGTTCCAGAACTGTTAAAGATAATTGGTGTTCATTACATCTCACAATGACCTGAAAATCAAAAATACATGGAAATATAGTAAATTCTAAAGAACTTTTGTAAGCTCTTTACTTTTTTATGTCTTTAATTGCAGAAGAGAGACCCAAAGACCAATGTACACCTGCACATTTTAAACATTTAAATTTATAAATAATAAGATGTGACAGGGTCACAGCAAAAGTGACCCAGATGCAGGTATATTTAGGATGCAGATTTACAAAGTGACTTAGGGCCACTGACTGGTAGATCTAGTTTGGGCTGCAATATTTTCCATATTTGAAAAGAGAAGAATCTGTGTGCCATCTTTACTCCATTTAAACTGTTTATCACTTGTTTACAATACCTTAAGTTCACAATTTGTGTATATTATTGCATATCTCAAAGTGTAGAAGCAAGGTTACTCACAACACAGGATTCATAGGAAACCTTAGAGCCATGATAAGCTTTTCAAGACACTTTGTTGTGGCAGCTGAATAAACTGAACTGAAAATTCTTCTATTTTTTTAAAGATTTTTCCTTCTTTCCAACTACACAGCAGACAAGATCACAAAAATATGATGTCAAAATAAACACATGTCTACACAGGTGACAGCCTCTGAAAGAGTCTGTGACAGAAGTAGCATGGAAGTATAATTATACTTTTGCTTTTGTGGAGGGTGGTCTTTGTAGGTCAGAGCTGAGGTCCCCGAATGTGTGGGGAAAGTAAATCACCACCTTATCTTGACTTGGGAATGTCAGAAAATTTAGTCATCTGAGACAAAAAATATTTTATTTTATTTTATTTTCACTTGTTTGTCATCCTCCAAGAGAAATAGAGGAAGATTAGTAGAAGAGGGATGTAAAGGTGCACATTTTCTGATCTGAATGTTTATCCCACCTCCACCTCTACATCCCCATACAGGAATGACAGATTACACCTTGGATGCACAGATAAACACAGAAGGCTGTATTCAAGCATCAGCCGTGGCTGTGGCTGACCACCAAGTCAATCAAGCCTCTCCCAGAAATAAAACACAAACAATCCTAACAAGAAGAACTTCCCACACTTTCTTCTTTTTGGCCATTCTGCAATCTGGTTGTTTTTTCTTCATCAGCCTCTTTTACAGGTTGCACCAGCTAAAAGCTGGTGATTTATAGCAAAGGGAGACTGTGAAGGGAGAGGAGCATGGTTGTGGGTTAGGTAATTTTGTGGGAGTCCAAGGGCCTCATTATCCCTCTCCTGACCCTGTCCTTGCAGTGTCATCTACAAGAACTCTGACTCACTCCATGTAATGGTAGTTGTGCCCTTGCACCATGTAAAAGCAGGAGAGAATTGTAAGCCACAAAGGTTTATTACTCAGACCTGTATAGCTGAGTCAAAATAGTTTTGTCTGACAGGAAAGGTTCACTATCTTGAGAGATGCAAGTACAGTCCTATTGTCAGCAGACCTTGTGGGACCCAAATTGAGCACAGAGCTGTGCTGAGTGCATTGCTTTGGAGGTACAGCACTGTGCCTACAGCAGTGAGAAGGTACCTTCATCTCCACTCACTGTCCATTTCAGGATAAACAGTATTGCTGTGTTTGCCAGAGTTGCTTCTGAGCTCTTTGGTGGTGCTGGTAAACTGTGATAACACAAAGATAAGGTGATCTGAGGCTGGAGTGAAATTGCCTCTGCTATGAGAAGGAGCAAGGAAGAGGAAAAATAGTGATATGAATGGAAGGGGAAGAGAGGGACTGGTAAGCCATGAAAATTTGGGTCTGCTGCTTCGACTGCTTATGCTGGTCAGATCCAGACTTCCCTTCACAGTGACAGCAGCCTGATTCTGCTACTATCTGCAGTGGCCATGGGACCATTCCATAGCCATGATAATACGCAGTACCTTGATTGAAATCAAATATATCCAGACTGAGGATGCAGGAAGCAGAATGTGTAGAATATTTTCCTCTGTTCCTGAAATGAGGTGAAAATTCTAAAAAAAAAAAAAAACTAAAACCAACCAACCAACCAAAAAATNTTTAGCATAATTTCTATTACTAAGTGACGATGTGTTCCCTAACCTTTAAGGGAGTATAATCACAGAATATTCTGAGTGGGAGGGGAACCACAAGGAAAACTGAGTCCAGCCCTTGGCCCTGCACAGGACCATCCTCAAGATTCACACCATATGTCTGAGACCATTGTCCAAACCCTCCTTGAACTTTGTCAGGCTTGGTGCTGTGACCACTTCCCTGGGGAACTTGATCCAGTGCCTAAACACCCTCTGGTGAAGAATATTTACTTAATATTGAAACTAAATCTCCCCTGACACAGCTTCATGCCATTCCCTTGAGTCCTGCCATTGGTCAGCAGAGAGAGCGGCTCAGTGTCTGCCCCTTCATGAGGAAGTTGCAATCATAAGTCTCCCCTTGGTCTCCTCCGGACTAAACAGTGACCTCAAGCACTCCTCATAAGGCTTCCCTTCTTCCCTTCTAGACTCTGCGCCATCTTTGTGTCCTTCTTTTGGACACTCTCTAACAGCTCAATGTCTTTTTTATATTGTGGCATCCAGAACTGCCCCCAGCACTGGAGGTGAGGCTGCCCCANCAGTGCCTAAACACCCTCTGGTGAAGAATATTTACTTAATATTGAAACTAAATCTCCCCTGACACAGCTTCATGCCATTCCCTTGAGTCCTGCCATTGGTCAGCAGAGAGAGCGGCTCAGTGTCTGCCCCTTCATGAGGAAGTTGCAATCATAAGTCTCCCCTTGGTCTCCTCCGGACTAAACAGTGACCTCAAGCACTCCTCATAAGGCTTCCCTTCTTCCCTTCTAGACTCTGCGCCATCTTTGTGTCCTTCTTTTGGACACTCTCTAACAGCTCAATGTCTTTTTTATATTGTGGCATCCAGAACTGCCCCCAGCACTGGAGGTGAGGCTGCCCCAGCTCAGAGCAGAGCAGGACAATCCCCTCCCTTGCCTGGCTGGTGATGCTGTGCCTGATGTCTCCAGGACAGGGTTGGCCCTCCTGGCTGCCAGGGCACTGCTGGCTCATGTTCAACTTTCCAGCAAAACTATGTACAAATAAACCCATCACAAGTCTATTGGGAGCTGAAGATAAAAATAAACATGTGAGGTGATCAGCTTGCTTATTGAAAAATATATGCTTACCAAAATACTGTTAATTTTTGTACACCAGCAAATAATGGTGTACTGAAGACAACAGAAACCATAATACTAAGGAAGGAAAGCACTGATGAGGTGAAAAAGAAGGATAGAGCACATATTCGATACATCAAAATTCTCTACCAGTTTAAAAGTATAAAGCAATTTATTCAACTTATTAAAGTAGGAGTTTATAAAATACCCTTGGACTCAAGTTTGTGGACTTACCAAATTCAAAACTTCACATATAAAAATGACTAGAACTTGATTTCTCATCTCATATAAAAAAACGTGATTTATATTTGAACTAACAATAAGTCTCAAGACCCACAACTATATCTTTCTGAGGTAGTTTTTCCTCCCTGGGGGAAGAGAAAAGCTATTGGAGCACACATAAAATTTAGGTGCTTTAAGAATTTCTCCAGGACTTCTATTAGATTTGCTATCAGAAGAGACAATAAAATGGGAATTTATGTTTTTTCCTTAACAAATCTTATGCTTTCTGATGTGGTATTTTGTCACTGCAATTAGGGCTGTTCCTCGAAGTAGGAAACTGAAAAGTGGAACCACGGTGTTTATTTTAGGTTTGAACATTTAAAGAATATGAGGAATGCTTGGAAAATTAAGTTCATATATGTTATTCACTTTTTTTTTTTCTGACAGATTGCTTCTTCACAGAGGAAGGGTATGGTTTGATCATGACTTACAGGAAGAGATACTGATTTAAGCTGCTTTCCTCAGTAAAGATTGCAACCATGTAGAAAATAAATTTATGGTTGCAGTAAGAGAAGGCAGAAGAGGCTGTACCTCTTCTAGGTAAGAACATCTTTGTAATATGTCCCCAAAAGAACTGGCAACAAAGGAGTAGAATGATTGCTATATGTAATAATTTCTACTGTCAGTGCTGGGTCACTTCTACAGTATGACAATGTTTTGTAAAGCACTTTTAAATAGTTTGTATAGGGTTTATCTCATCCATGCACCTCTTGCATAAAGCCTGCTGTAATGCTAGTGGTACTTACAGGACTTAGCTGGATTCACTTACTAAGCGAGCTTTCACACATGACAGTCAGCAAATCAGGGCTGGATATGGAAAACGTGCTGGGTTACCCATGGAAAATGTGGCAAACCATGAAGGACAGACTGCTGGCCTCAGCGGGAGCACAAGTGCAAAGGAGCCTCTTTTGGTTGTCCTTTAGCTCAAAGAGAGATGGTTATGGTTACTGGACTGCTTCTACCTTCATCCAATTACTGTCTGTATTTGTATATGGAATATATTAACACTTGTAAGACAAAAAAATCTCAAAATAGTCTCTCAGCTGTGGATACTCACTATTAGTCTAGAAAAGAATTTTCATGTTATTTTCTCATTCTTTAGCCCTGTGATACTTTATATTTAGGGCAATCCAGAAACACATTGATTATTTCTCTTGTGTGTCTTGGTTAGTTGGGCTGTCTCCCAAGCAACAGGGAGCAAGCTATAGGTCTGCACAAAATTTAGTCTTCTACATCCCACCAAAAGTCTCATGCATTGCTTTTCATTTCAAACACATTAAATATCATGAATCCAATATTTGACCTATGGTTTTCTAGAGGCAGGAGGTAAACAGTCACATAAAAGCTCTGCACATCATTCCAGATAGATACAAGTTAGGAATTAAACTCCAGGCAGAAATCCCATCCTGCCATTTTTTTTCAAGTGAGCATGAAAGAAAAAGTGTCCACTGACATTTCATTTCTCATACATGATTACCTGAATTATAAATAGTAGTTTCTGTCATCCTGCTCGAGAGCCAAGGATCTACAAGCTCAGAGTTTGGAGATAACATTGCTTCCTCACTCCACTATATTGCTATTTCTGTAAAACCCCATGAAGTCCACGTCTCACACAAGCAACTTGGATATTGTATTTGGAAGGTTTTGCAAACAATTTATTCTGAGTTTCTTCTTTTCCCCTGCTTCTACATCACCATCTAGAAAACATCTGTTATTTAACATGGAGACAATGAAGCAAAAGAAGAGGCTTGTGATCAATTAACCTTCAATAGAAACCAGGTGCTCATCCAGCCAATCTATCACTCCCCCTCCTCAACAGGACAAGAGGAGGAAATGCTACACAAAGCATATAGATCAAGATAAGGACAGGGAGCTTGCTTGTCAGTTACTACCTTCTGCTCAGGCTCAACTTCACTCCCAGTTCTTCTACCACCTCATTCTTCTGAGTGGTGCAGAAGAGTGGAGAACAAAGGTTATGATCAATTAATAATATTTTATGTCTTCTGCTCCTTCTTCCTCATGCTCTTCTGCTCCAGCATGGAAGCCTTCCCATGGGAGGCAGTCATTCATCAACTTCTCCAACATGGGTCATTCCTGCCAGCTGCAATTCCTGAGGAGCTGCTACAATGTGAGACCTTTCCATAGGGTGCAGTCCTTCTGGGACAGACTGCTGCAATGCAGATTGCTCTTGGGGGTCACAGGTCCTGTCAGAAAAACTACTCCTGCATGGGTTCCTCTCCACAGTCTGCATCTTCCCTCAGGTCATATCCGTCTGCTCTGGCATGGGGCCCTCCACAGCCTGCAGGATATCTGCTCTACAGGCTGCAAGTGAGCCTCTTCTCCCGCAGAGTCCTCCCTGTCCTTCTTCGTTGACCTTGGTGTTTGAGGAGTTGTTTCTCTCACACTCAGTCCTCTCTCACAACTGCTGTGCAGCAGTTTTTACCCTTTTGTATATATGTTACCAGAGAACTGTTACCAGTGTTGCTGACAGGCCCAGCTTTTGCCAGTGGCAAGATTTTTAATTTAGCATGGTACAGTCAGATCCTTTCAGGTGAAAGTCAAAACATAATTTAAAGATATGATATTAGCAATTGAAGAGACTGACTTGTAACCCTGGGAGTTGTTTAAGCTTCAAATTTTTGGAGATTGGGAGAACATTCTCGGGAAAACAAAATATGTGCTTTCTCTGATCTTGTATTTCATACATTACATCCATATTGACAGTCATGAGATGTGTTAGGTCTGTAAGTCAGAAAGTAAGCCCAGAAGGCCATCTACATTATGGCCAGCACACAGATAACACAGTTAAAGAACAGACCAAGAAAGTAAATTCTTATCTTGGACTCAGCTGTCTACATGCTCATCTCACACAGTGATTATGTATATATATATATGTATTATATTAATATTATTATATTATTACTGAATAATTGTGTGAGGTTTTCACATTTTTTTTTTAGAAATGGCTAAGAATGGGTCAACACTTCTGTGATAGCTCTGTCACACTGAAAGTAAATCTTTTCAACACTGGTGATGCAGCTTTTGTTTCAGGAATATGGGGAATGAAATACAGAGTAGTCTTACAAGGTTCTGGGGAAATTAATTAATTCTTTAATGTCTACAGTGCTTTAAAAAGAAAAAAGAGGTATACTTGATATTAGGTAATCTCATGAACCTAATGAGACATGTCTTATATGTCACCACTTGAAGCCATTGCTCTATTCCACAGAGTTCATTACAAAACATGCCTCAAAAATGCAGATTATTTTTTAGATCAGTCAACAACTTTTCACTTCTTATGAGAAAACCAAACTCTTCAGATTTCTTTGATTTCTTACAGTAGATTCAGTATGAAAACATGACCAGTAAAGCTGTAATAAACTATCTTTTAAAGGAAAACAATCACAAATCTGGTTTATGTGCCCTAGTGGTCCAAATGTAAATAAGTACTCAGAAGGAGAAATTAGCATAATAAGCATGAATTAACTGACTGAGATAAACTAAAAAGTATTTCAGCTTCAAAATGGATCAAAATAATTCTGCATAAATAGAAAAATATCTTTAAATTTGTGTATGTATTTTTTAACTTCTTAATATTAACTGAAAATGCCACAGTGCTTCATGAAACGTTATTTCTCTCATATATATCCCTTTGGCTGTAATCTGGGAAAACCAATAAGCTAATATAAAGAGTCTGTTCTGAAAGCAATACTGTACATTAACTAACACATGGAAGTGCAGGAAAGCTAAATGAATTAGTTTTCTTTTGAGGCCATTAAAGAAGGAGGGATATGCTGCTAACAATACAATATGCAACGGATGGGGGTCTTTTTCTCCCTACAGATATACATTTGACATGTTTTGTCTTTGGACTCACTACGTGTTTTGTTTTGTTGTTTTATTTTTTAGATTTTGCCTCTCCAAACATTTCTGAACAGACTTAGCATTCAGGATTGTATATAATACTTGAAAACATTCAGTGGTGATTCTAAACAATAGGAACCTATTGAATATTTCTAGAGTTCCTGATATTTGCACCAAACACTAAATTTCTAAAACTGATCACTCAATCTTTCACAAAAATCATGCATGACACAGTTTGAAGTTTTGCAGAAGCACATGTATCAAAGACTTTGTCTGCTTTCCATGGACGGTTGCAAAATTCTAGTTCACATTTTTGGTTTCAGAAACAAAAGAAAAGTGCATCTAAACAAAGGTGTGTTGGAGTGCGTAAGAATTATATAAATAATAATGCCAGGTATTACAGTTTAAAATAAATGGTATATAAAGACAACTTTGCATCTTTGCCCTTTTAAGAATATGTCTGGATTTTTTTTAATTGCAGCACAGCAGTTTTGATCTTTGAATCTATCTCAGTAGGTTTTTGAATAGTTTAACCAAACGTGCTTTCAGCATTGATTTGTCATTTTTTTTCTAAATGAATCTGAAATTTTATGTAAATTAATGACACAGTGATTCTTTGAAAATTTTGTGTCCACAAATCATTTTTTTTGAATCTTTTATTCCATTTTTCCAGCTGATCAAAGAGATTTCCTTAGACAGGAAAATTTTATAAATAAAACAAGCAAGCATACTGCAAATTTTAAGCAGTTTGGTAGATATGTAGGTAGAATCTAAATTAGCACATTGTCTACACTGACCTATTTAGCTTTAAAGCAGTGCTGTGAAAGAGTAATAACGAACTATAACTGCTTTCTCTACATCACACTTCACATATATCATTTAAAATGTATTTGTTTAGTATTATCAGAGGACACTATGCAAAGTATCAGGCTTATGAAATCCAACTATAAGGGTAGAAATAACACTCCAGTAAAGTCTGAAACCCCAAAGCAGCTCAGTATTTTCAAAGTTTCAAGCTAGATATTTTGAGTCTCAAGCAATAAAAAAGTGATTTTCTTTGGAGCAGGAATTAGCAATTGGAAATCTGTTTGCATGTACCTCTTGGGCATTAAAATTCCCTAGGAATTTTTATTAAGAAGGAGGGCTTGGCTAATAATTTTGAATCTGAATCTTACTGTTCTCCCTTTGCTAACCTAAATACCCAGCTTTTCTTCAGTGTTTATTCAGAGCATGTGATCATATGCCTAACTGGTAAATATCACTCACATGGGGAAAGAAAGCTTATTGATACTTTTATCAAACCTGCCTCAGGAGACACAGAATCAATTGTATTTTAGAATCAATTGTATTTTTTTCTAGACAAAATGTTAACATACTTGGAGAAAACACAGTTTCGCATCTGAAAATCTTCTAGGATAATCAGAAAATTATAAAGTTGGAAACCTTGGTGAGACTTAAGGAGAGATGGGATTTTGGGTTTTTTTTTTTTTTTGATGCCTTTGATGGAAAAAAGGAGAACACCAAACAAACAAAATTGTTGGGAGTAGTTTATACAAGCCAGACTGTGCAACAGAAACACAGGTTAGGAAGGCAGTAAAGCGGAAAACCAGGAATCACCTGCAAGCATGAAAAGAGGCTGTCTCATAAAAAGTGCTGCCACCAAAATGCCATAGTAACTTAATCCTGCTCTAGATTATCTTTCTTCGGTCTAAAGATTATAAAAGAGTGAACAGAAAGATGTTAATATTTTTCCTGATAACTTTCACGATCTTGAAAACCTTTATATGTCTGCATGCTCTATTCACTCTTTTCTCAATTAGGACAAGAGAAATACTTTCCCAAACTGTATCTTCACATTCTTCTACTGCTAATAGTTGTCATTCAAAGTCCAGCCACTTTGTTGTCTCAGTTTCTTTGTTTCTTTAATAATTTCTTTATTGGTATTCTTTGTTTCTTTAATAATTCCTTTATTGGTAACAAAGGATATACAGCAAATAATAAACTTCTGAATAGGTTAATGTTTTTAACATCAGCAGTTATGTTGATGTTATATGAAAACGAGTTAAAATTAAGAGTTCAGGCACATAGTGTACTTGTATTTTAATGAGGTGATTTGTGTAGACCTGTCATTGAGTGTTAACATTTACAAATGCAATTAATTCAGTCATATAAAACAAATATTAGATAGTTATATTTTAATGAATTTAAACCTATGTATAAATGCCAGCAGAAAGTTCCAATCATACTTAGTCAGGAATATGCATTAATCTTCCTTAGTTTTGCTTTATATGGTGCACTAGACAAGATCTTCTGGCAAAATTAAAAATAAATGCCTACATTTGACCTCTGACTCATGCAGTGTGGAAACATACAATATTTAGGTTTTAATTGTGCTATTTTTCAGCTGCACCAAATCGGACCATCTGTCCAAAGTCTAAACTAGATTTGTTTTTCTACATATATTGAAATGCATTTTTTAAAATTAGGTTTTATTATTATTTCTCTGTAAAAAGTTCAGAAATATTTGCATATTTCCAAACAGGAACAGCCCAACATCCAATTAGCAATAAAATATGCATTGAATAAGAAAAATAAATATTGATCTGCAAAATACCATGCCAATTTGTTCTCACGGCAAGCATCCTTTCCCTCCAATCAAATGGTTTTCTTCAACAATGGGAATGGGAAGAGGAAAGTGCTTAAATGAAATACAAGTGAATGTTGTTTATAAAGAAGAAATGTATATACCGATGGCAAATACTTCAGACCAGATTTCCCTACAACTTTCAGTTTTTGTGCTTCACTCAAAACAAAAAATAAAACAGATCCTAAAAATCACATTTGAAAAAACTATCACAGATGGTGATGCTTATTTGTATACTCACTAGATAATGCTCACAATATCATATATTTGCATTTTATTTTCACTCAAAAGTTGCCTCACCATAATTTCCATTCCAATAGACAGGTCACTTCTACAGCAAGGAGGGAGATGGTGGCAAGAGGACTTTAGCAGTGTTATGACCAGAGGCATGTAACGCTATCATTACAGCAGATCCTCTGGAAAGATGTTTGCAGAGCAGACAGGCTTGCAAGAACCTGAAGGCTGATATTATGTGACTTAAGGCTGGTTGTTCTGGACATCATTGAAGAATGGACTCTTTGGACATCTGTGCCAATTTGCACAAAGGCTAGCCCATTGTTCAGGAGCTTGGCCTCACCAGGAAGAGTGAGGCTCCTGTACCCTTGCTTGCTTACTATCATCTTGCACTCAAAATGGCAAACCCCAGTCAAGCAGCAGTGCATTTGCACTGCCACATGCAAGCGTAACAGACGGTCTTCCCATCCATAAGAACAAATGTCAGCATTTCAGAAAACACTTGAAATTACTTTAGCCAAATAAATGCCCCCAAAAATTTTGAGCTGTGCCACTGTTCAGATTGTTCTGCTGTTTTTATTCCTTATGTCAGCACCACTTCACAATCCAGACATGCTAATCCTAAAATATCTACACAGGAGCTTTAGAATTTCTTATATCTTCACAAGACACGGGGATGAAATGTAGATGTTTTCAAATCCGACATCCGTATCTGAGTTAATCACCTTAGCCTTTATAATCATTGAGTGGGTAGGATAGGAGTTTTTTGGGTATGGTTCATCTCCTCCCAAAGTAGAATTTTGTCAAGTGATTGATGATCTAAATGTGCTTATTAGTCTCCAGAAGACCATGGCATGACTTTATGACTAGAAGTTAGGTGATATGAATCCCACCCATGGTGATGTATTAGATAAACAAATGGTATCAAAATTTCCCCAAACATATTAAGTTGATGAGTGCTATTGTTTAATATCAAACATATCCCCTGAAGTGCCCTTTACTTTACGTGTTATTGTAAAAATGAAGTCACGAAGACCAATAATGAACAGCTGGAAAGGTGCATGTAACATAAAGGCGAAGAACATCTGGAGTGTTCTACAGAGGATTTGATGGAGCTTTGGTAGAGTTGAATGTAATTCAACAACCTGGAATTACTAAGAGCAAAATAAAAAAGACAGAAGAAAGAAAAGAGGCATAGTGAAAGAAAGCTGCCAAATTCCAGACTATTATTTATGTAGCTGAGTAACCCTGAAAACTTAGCTATTTTTGTTAAAGTTCCAATAATATCTGATGTTTCTGTGACAATAGACTTCATGATTAGCAATATAGAAGACCCAATGTCTGAAATACTCATAGAATTTTTTAATTCAAGTATGCACTTAAAATAACATGCTGAAAAGAATATATAACCAAAAATACTTTTTCAGAACATGAAAAGGTATGTTTTGGAATAACCATTTGCAAGGACAGAACCAATGTCATAAAGATTTTCTGTTTTGCTGAAGGATGTCTTTCCAACAGAAGAATGGTAAAAATATTTAGTCATCATGAGCAACACTGAAGTTATGTGAGTAAGCAATACCTGTTTGATGTAGTTTTGTCTGTGACTTAGGAATGAGCACCAAACTGAAGTTAAAATTCTTCATGTACAAAATCTGGGATTCAAAGTCATGCTTTTTTAGAAAATACTTGCTAAAAGATCTCTATTTATTAAGTGTTCCTATCACTTTAATACCTTAAGATGAGCCAGTACAGGTATTATGGTACTGTAAAATTTTAATACTAATAAATAATGCCTATGGAAATAAAATACATGTAAGTTAGTGCTTTTATGAGTTTGAAGTTGATTTACGTTGTGCTGTAACACCTTTCTGAGGAGGATGTATTGCTGTACCTTAGAAATATGTATATTGCAGACTACTGTATTTCTTTTCACCATTCTAAACATAATAAACAGTTGAATGGTTATGTAGAACTCTTAGGAAAACTTGAAATTAAATACAATGGCATGCCAAATGATAGATATATTTACCTTTTAGTAGATTATTTGTTCACATTTAATTTATTAACCACCACTTATTTCAAAGATTTTTAGATTATTGACAGTCTATCAGAATTTTCTACTACATAATGCAGATAGAAAGCAAAATACACTTGAAACTGTTTCTCTTTAAGGTACTTTCCTCTCAGTGTCTGTTTACTATAGCACACACTCATTATTTGTGACTAGTGTGTAGCCAGCACAAGACCTCAGAGACCATATATAGATTGCTGAACTAGAAATATTTTTTACTATTTCAAGTGTTGTTATTTTGTTGGTTTTAAATTATGCGTAATCCTTTCATTATTTTATGCTGGTGTCTGTTGTGCAGTCTCCTACAGCAAACCATTGGAAGGAAGGCTTGTTTTCTTCTAGACTGTTTTTGTTCTTGGAGGGGTTTTTTTGTGCATTACCTTTAATGATAACTTATAATTCTTTAAATACAAAAATTGCTGAAGCCTCCACAGCAGTATTAGAAACAGACGCAGTTGGCTCCAAACTGTGTTTTCCTCTTCAATCTCTTGAACATTGTATACAAACAATACCTGTGAGATTGGAAAATCAAATCATGACACTTATACACATTTTTCTGGAACAAATAGAACAAATTTTTCCTAACTAAGATAAGTACAGGCACCTACAACCAGAGGATTTGTTGTGTACTGCAACTTTGCCACCCTTACTGGTCTAAACCAAGTGAACTTAGTCTACCACTTGCATGTGTCATTGTGTGTCATCATATTGTATGTGTCATCACATACACATCATACACAATAGTACCATTGAACTTATAAAGATTCTTCAGACCAGAGTAACCTAAAGCTAAACAGCTATGGAGGCAATTTGCTTTTCTAGAGTGAACTCGTAATACAGTACCCATTTAAACAGCATTGCCATTGAATTAAATGTCACAGACCTCACCAGTTTCTCCCATATTCCTTATGTTTCTTCCATAATGAAGTTAGATAAATAAGTGGTGTCATCTCTTCTGCTCAGCTTATTGCCTCATTTCAGGTCAGGGGGATGTGTACAGCCAAGGTGGGTAAGGCAAACACCCAACACCACACTGAGGTTGATACCTTACAACCAGACAAAATCCTAAAATCTTAGTAATCTAAGTAAATCTTAGCAATATGTAGGCACAGTGAACAAAACAAAACATCACAACAACAATTAGGCAGAGTAAACTCTTTAATCTCTGGGTTCAGAGCATTTGCTTTCCCTATTTTAAGGGTCTTATTGGTTCTTGCTTTGATTTATTTACTACCCTTCTAGAGGTGAGTCAATAAATATACCTTTATAAACACTGAACAATTCTACTCTCAGCAGCATCACTTCTACTCTTAGTTATCAGCGTCAGTTGCCTACACCATGTACAATAAAACATTTTTGCCTAGGGAATTTCAAAACTGTGTGGTATTCAGTGCATTTTTCTCTGTGGCTTTGTAAATAATTGTAACACAGATACCACTTCACTGGGTGTTTTATCTTTTTTTTTTTTTTTTCCCCCTAGAAAATCAGTATTTATAGTCCAGGTCTCTGAAGAATCCCTCTCAGATATCAGGTGTAAGTATTGTTTCAGATTTAAGCCATGAACTTCCCTTTTTTAAGATCAGATAGATATATTATCCAACAAATACTTTAGCTTTAATTCCACAGTCACATTACAAATATTTCTCAGACGGACATATGGGCTATACCTTGAAAGAAAGTCACTAGCACCTTCCCACATGCTCAACATCTATTCATGTGCTGTTATGACTATAATAAATGAGCTATACGAGTTATTCAAACAGTAGTAGAGACAAAAGTCACTATCTGCTGTTCAACAAAGTGTTGAATCTTTCTGCATAAATAAATAGAACCACATACACATGCAGCACTGCTTGTGCTATATACTTCACTATACAACAATAACATAGATCTCCATCACCATGAAAAATAAAGACATTTTAAGGGCTATTGAACTTTTGCATGCCATCACATTTACTGCATAGGCGCTTCTCTAATTACACACACTGGTAACATTCTCAATATTTAGTGATCACCATCCAAATTTCTAGTCCAGTTGTGATGATGATGTAATATTCATAGAGTGGGTGGCAACAGGAAAACAAGCCAGGTCTGAACCTAATTTCTCAGATTCTCTTAGTTACTTCATATTTTCCCTCTCATTCAGCTGGATACATTGTCTGGTTTTATGTATGCATCATCTCTGTTCTTTCTCCCACTCTTCATTCAGATATCTCTCTTGAGCCAGATGACATCCAGGGGTGTATTTTATCTTCATTAATACATCACAGTGTGCTGTGGTAATTTGATCCAAACCTGAAGATTTTTATTTAGTCAGACTGAAGAATTTGGATCAGGCAAGTATTAAAACACACACACTTACCTTGCTGGGCATCCCAGTGAGCATCTGTGTCCTGCTGAGTGAAGTCCTGGTACTTCCTACCTTTAGCTTTCCTGAGTGGTTTGCATGATGAGCCATAGGGGCCTCAGGAAGAGAGGGGAGCAGAGTCTAATTCTTTTTACACTCTAAAAGTTGTTGCTCCCTTCATTTATGATGATCCTCTGGAATTCAGTAAGACACCAGTCAGTTTGAATAAAGACATTGGAATCCCGTACTGTGCTACTAGTGAGCTTGCTTTCAAGATGCTGTAAAGCACAACATGGCAAGTAGTTACACCATTAGAGTAACTCAGTTTTAACTACAGTTGAATTACTATAACTTTTTAATGTATTGTTTTAAAAACTTTCACTCATATATCCATTTCTCTGCTCCTTCTTGTTTCAAAAAGGACTCATACAGACTTTCCAAGTTTAAAATTTTATTTGCCCTCTGTAAAAGCTCAGAAAATCTTCAGTGATAACTGTCACAGACTTATTGCTACTGTAATCTCTGAAGTCAGTTTTGCTGTCCAAGTGCAAGGGATAGCAAATGAACTGAGGGACACCTACCACCTGATACCATGACTCTGACAAGCTTTTACTGTAAATTCTGTGTATAGTCCTCAAATAGCAGAATGCCTGATGAAGTCCTACTTATTTGTCCATCTATATGCCCACAGGCATCGTATACATGTAATTCAGAGACCTTTCAGCAAGCCTACTCAATAAAATTTCAGTCCATTCCAAGTTTATAAGGGTTCAATCAGGCAGATGTTAATCAGTGAACTATGCATAAAAAAAGGAGCAGCCGTTTCCACCGTCTCCAAGATACTTGCCATAGAATCTATTATTCCAGTACCACAATTGAAAAAGGGCTTAGGTTTCAATTGAATCTCTTTTGCAGTCTCAAAGAAATTAGGGCTCCTCTAGGCTGATACTTACTCTAATGAGCCTGAATACTGTGAAACTCTCCCTTTCCATCCCCAAAAAAGCTTCTCTGACCATAAACAAGACTGTATCTCTGGAGGATTTCCTATGCTCTATTGATCTAAAGGTATGCTTTATGCTCCCTCAAGAATGGTATTTGTCTTTATATCAAGTTCAGAACCAGTAAAATTGCCCTAGACAATTTTATTAAGCTGATAAAGAACTGCTCATTTTAGGAAGAGAGAAGGACTTTTGCTTTGTTGGTCAGTTAATCAGAAGCTTTTTATTTATTTCCTGTGAAAATTCTTCTTTTCTTCACAAATCAGAAAGAATATGAGACAATCTGAGAGTTACTTTGCATTCTGGCATGTCTAAAACAAGAGAACTCAAGGAGTCCTTTCCATATAGGCTTTTGTATTTTTTTTAAAAAAAGTCCATTATGTTTGATACCTAATTTAATTCACATAAATGTCAATGAAAAACTTGTTATTACTTTACTGGAACTCAAGAAAGCCACATTTCTGGCAAGGGTTTTGAAAGAACTTTGTTTTCTGAACACTTCCATACTTCAATTCTTTGGAAGCAGACAGGTATATTCTAGAGTTACATCCCACCTGTATATATATNTTGGAGCTTATCTATCTATCTATCTATCTATCTATCTATCTATCCGTTCATCCGTCCGTCTGTCTACCTTATCTGCTTATCTGCTTATCTGACTAAGCAGTACCCATTAAATGACAGGAGTGATACTTCAAAAAGCATGCAATCTAAATTAGTCAGGTAAAGGAAAATAATAGAGAGAAGAAGTAGGATATGAAGAGTTCACAAGGACAAGACAAGCCAGGGGAACACAATTCTCTTGTAAGTGTAACTAAAGATTACCTCTCACTTCTTCAATGGAGGTGACAGAGGTACTGACAGGTATTACTAAGATATTCAAACAAGTAGCATGGAACTGTAAGTGAAGTCTAAGTTTGCCTAAAGTTTGCTGTAGTATTCTAATTTCCTGCAACGTTGAAACTGCACTCAAGATTTTGCTCCACTGAAAAAGGTAATAGATGGAGCAGAACTGCAAACACACCACAAAAAGATTCATGTCTGTCAATGTGTATAAAATGCATGTGTATGAAATAGGTTTGATAGATATTGTCGCCATTTGAAAGATAGAACAGATATTCTATTAAGGATGAACTGATGTAATTCTGCTAGGACCTAAGTTACTGAAGAATAAAGTATAGATGCAAACATTTTCATATATATTATGTTTGAAAGTAAAAAAAAAAATAAAATTTCATTGGGAATAGGGGCAATTGAACAAGAAAGTAGCAGAACAGTCATATATGCATCTGCATTTTCCAGCATATTGTAATGACCATGATAAAAATTAAGGAAAAAAAGGAATTCATTACAACATAGAAATTGTTCTTTCTCTTAATTTCTTCACTGTCCTCTCCCTATGGCTGACAGGACTTCCTTTAGGGACAGAGAAAAGTAGATGGTTAAATTCATGAATCCTCACTTATGATCATTTAAGTTCATTCAAAATATGATTTTTTTTTCTGGTATGTCTGAACAAAGATGCTTCTTTCCTCCAGGCATTTAAGATTTTTGGTGCTTTAAAAAAAATAAAAAACTTTTTCTTCTTAAAATCATGGTTAATTCAAAAATTTTGGAAAATGTTTCAATATTATTTTGATTTCTGTGTTAATTTTATTTTAAATAAAGATGCTTTTAGGTGATGTTCTAAGTATGACTACTGTTTGCTTTTAGGTATCAAAGTGTTTTCCACCTGTTTTTTATTGGATCACCAAATATTTCTGTTATTTTAATTCCCTTCGCAGTCCCTTTGAGCAGCCAGTCTTTCAAGAAAAAGCTTGAGATCCAACCAGTAGGACACTGGCACTAATGCATCCCAGCAAACATTTAGAGACTCAGTGGAGGAATGGAATTAGACTCAGTGGAGGAATGGAATTGCTTACTGCAGGTAGTTTGATCATGTGGCATTAAGACTTTAAATCATTAAAGGGCAAAACACAACTCATATAACCTTTCTCTGAGTGTTCGTGACAGCAACAGAACTGCCAAATACTGAGTCAAGTGAACAGTGCTGTATTTTAAAGACCATCTTGAGGTCCCCAGTTAATTCCCTGACTATTTAGAGAACCATGAGATCTTTGACAGTCCATTGAAAACAAAATATTGGTTTTGAATTCGTTTATAAGACTTTCCTTGATCATGGGCTGCAAAATGCATATTTTTGTTGTTTTCTAGTTTTCATTTTTTCCTTGTTTTCATTATCTCCACAAACTGGGAGTTTTGCTGATGACATTCTTGTGAGAAAAGGACCTGTAAACTGTTTTTCTTTACATTGGCTTAAGAAACAACATTGTCTTTCTCTAGATGTGAGATGGCATTGCCATCTATTTGATGCAACTAAATAAAAAATCCCATTAACCTATGAAGGAAATTTAGTAGGGTTTCAGGACACTTGGCACAGAAGGGGATTGAACTGCACTCTAAATTTGGAGTTTTACAGATATACTATTCAAAACAAAATACTAACCATGACATAAACTCAGGAGGAATAAAAGAGTGGTCTCAGCTCTAGGTTTCTGAAGCCAGAGCACTAGGACAGTGGTGACTGACAATTGCTACAAGAGTTAAAGCACTCCATCACTGTGATTGTATCTTACCAGACAGAAACCAGGAAAGCTTTATACCACAAGAGTTTTAGGACTTCTGCTTGAAACAGAAATACAAACAGACACACTACAAAACTACATTAAATAGCAAAGTTTGACTAAAGATGACTTCTGGTTGAAGGATACTGCAGGCCATGGTTGGTTAGCTTTGTTCTTGGGCCACGTTTGATGTTACTTGTCAAGTCTCAGACACAGAGAGCTGGGGAGGAGAAGGGGACAGAGAAAGAGAGAACTGCAATTAAAAATAGGTATCTTCTAAATTGCAGACTTTTATTTTTATAGCAAGGTATATTCCTCAGTTCAGACTTCTCCCAGGGTGAAAGGAGTTGGTTATTTCTTGTAAAATTTAGCCTGTCAGGACGGCTATTTTAACTGCAAAGAGAAATATGTGAAACTGTCAGCCACAGACCTTTTATTCCCAGGATTATTTTTGTAAACAATGATGCCATATTTTTACAGTACACTCCCTTTCACAGAGATATAAAGATCAAACATGAATGTTTCATTTTCCATAACTCTTCCAGACAAACGCAGCTCTTCCAGAAAAATAATAATAAAAACCCCAAAGAGGTAAACAACATTCACAGAGGGAATATAGTTTAAGTAATTCACACAGTATACAAACATATAATGGTACAAAACCTGCAACATGAGTTTTTTGTTACATTTTAACAGTGTTTCCTCAAATCTTCAAAGCTTGCTTGATGGTTTGCTGAAGTAATTGAACCACTCTTGAGTTGTTTTATATAGGACATCTTATCTTTCTTTCATTACTCAGTCCGTGGCTTCTTTTCTATTCCCATGAAATCCATGTACACACTTTAGAAGCCCTCCTGAACAAGCTTGCTTCTAACTTTCACAGAGCCCTTAGCACAATTTGAATACGAAAGAGATACTGAATAAAAAGCTTTAATCTCTTGTCTGCTATTCTTCTTTCTTGCCTCTTCATCTCCCCTCCACCTCCTCTGCCCCCCTCCCCCTTCTTCCAAGAGCTTTTCTGTGTTAGTAAAGTGAACACTTTCTGTTTTAAGTAAGTGTAATGCTGAAGATGCACAGGGAGAGTGAAACCGAGAGACTGGCCAGTGAAGCCTCTTTGCCACAGTTTAGCAATAATTGTGCTGCGTTTACTTGCTCTTGAGCTTTTTGCAGGTAAAAGATTAGCAAAGAGCTCTCCTCAACAAAATCACTCAATCAGTAGCAAGCATAGGTAGTATCAAATGTGCCCTCTACCTCAAATACTGTGGGGCTCTTTCTTCTGATACCTCTTCCCTCAGTTAACTGGAACTGCTTTGAAAGGGCTTTCTGTTCTCTGCTCTCTTGTCAATTTGAATGCCAGGAAATGAGCCCCCTTTGTCAGATTAATTAATAGCAGGAGCTGATCGGCCCAAGCCCAATTGCCACGCAACAGAGCTGTAATTGCTACTTTGTGGAAAGGAAAGAAAAAGTTTTGGTTGCAGTTTAAGAAGAGGGTTTAAGGAAAGTTCTTTGAACTAGAGGTCTCAGTGCACGGGATTAAGGCAAGAAGCAAGGAGGCCTTTGAAGTTTGTTAAGAGGTTTTGGAGGAGAAAAAAGTTGGGTGGCAAATGGGAGCTGGCAACATCAAAAGCATTTAGCACCATTCCTCACCTGCTTGCATTCAGAGCAGGGACCACAGGCTGGAAGCATCATTTGCTTGCAGTTTAAATGGTCACTTTGGGGTTCTATTTGTTTTGATTGGAAACTGTACCATGTATACGTCATTATGTATATAAGGGTTGTTACACCTGGACGTACAAGAGCTGCATGTACCCTGTTACATGCACATGCATATGCATTACATGTAGAGGTATCCATAATCACTGAGTTCAAGGCAATAATTGACATCTGTGAGGTTTTTTTTCCTACCATGTCCCTAATCGCTACTTTGTTTATTATTTGTGCATTGACATACTAGTAGTCAGTGATTATTGATATTGTTGATTCCTCATTTGATTAAAAGACTTAGTAGATGCAGGTTTTTCTAAATTATTCCAGGCATTACATACATATATATTTGGTGATATTTCTACATATATATTTGGTTTCAAAAGTTAAGGTCATCTTCAGGCAAAATTTGACCAACGGAGAGTGGACGGAAGTACCTTGCAAATTCCAAGGCCAGAAGCAGGCATGGCAGAAATCTTTTCATGAGCTGGAAATACAAACTGTGTCACAAATTAACATTGCTTCATCTTTTTAACATGTAATGACAAGGTGAGACTTCACAAGCAGAACACAGCTCTGAGTCCAGCAGGGCACAGATCCTGGAAAACTGCCCCAGTGGAAGCTGGAGAATTACCTTGGAGCCAGAGGATCCTCAAGTGCAGCAGAGCCAAGGATCTCTTTCCACTCCACCCCACTGTAGGGCCCATGGCCAGAGCCCATATATGCTGGTAGCACTCTTGGTGGCACAAAACCACCTTGGAGGATGCTACAAGCCAGTGGAGCTTAGAGCAGCCTTGAGGTGTTCTGAATTACAGAGATGAGCCACTGTCAGACCTGAAATGCAGACAGGGCAAAGGTGGGGAAAATCTGCTTTTCTGCATTTCCTCAGCATTTGCCATTTACATCACCACAGACCACAGGTCAAATTCACATCTCATATGATCTGAACACAGCCAGGGCCTTCTGGAGGATGAATTTGGCCTGGTATCTATATTCTCTTAGTAATAGGACAGGGCTGCAAATTAGGCCACACATGTCTTGTCACAAACTTGGTGAAGTTCTTTAAGCCATTTACTTTTAGAGGATAGTGACAGTCTCTTGGCTTTCTGTTTCTACTGAAAGCCAGTAGAAAGGACTTCTACCACTGAAATGGTGTTTCTAGTCAAATATGCAATCCTCTCAACAAGCAGGTCTTTATGTTGTTACTTTGGGTGATGGGATGAAATTTCAGAGCGGCATCAGTTTGAAAATCATTCAGATCTCATCTACCTTCCTTAGAGTTTAGAAATAGTAAGAAAAAAGGGTTTTATTCTATTTCAAAAATTCCCAGGGTCTCCAGATTTATATGTTCTCCCTTTTTCTATCTGGCATATAAAAATAAAAGAAAAAACTAAATGTGTCTTCAAATAAATGTCAGTAGGTATTTGAACTCTGTCTATACCTCTCAGTCCAACACTTTAGATGGTATTTGATCAGCAATTTTTCTTCTCTCACCTTCCAGTTCATTGCAGTACTTAAAAGGGTACAATTAAAAGATAATGTGAAATGAAGCCTTACTGAAAGAAAAATCCAGAACAGAAAAACATTTCAGTGATGAGTGCTTTAGTAAGATTACAAATGAAATTACAAACAAACAAAAAAATCCCCAACCAAAAACAAAAGCCCCGAAACAACAAAAAAGACAAGCCATTTTAGGCAGGATTAATCTCTCCTAAGCCTTTGTCTTCTCCAGCCTCAACTGGACTCCCTCTGCCTCTGAAGCACAAATCTGCCCCTCTAAGACAGGTGGGACAATTATCATGGCTGTCTCTTTCCAGCATCTATAGAGGCAGCCTATCCACCCAACTTAGGGCAACATGTCTTGAAGCAGTTAAGGCTGGGCAGTGGACAGCCTCCCCTTCATGGATAAGACAGTTTTCCTAACACTGGCAGATGCACTGGAAAGAGGCAATCTGTGATTCCTGTTCATTAATGGCCAATATACTTTAGTTTATCTCTGTAACTGTTTAGAACAACACCTAGAGTCAGATGTAGCACAAACAGTATCACCAGACAGAGCACAGTAGACCCTGTTCTTCATGTTGTAGTCCATTTTCAATGGATCTGGGGTCAGTCTGTCTGTTTCTCTATCTATCTATCTATCTATCTATCTATCTATCTATCATTTTTTTACATCAAAGTACTTTGCAATATAGGGAAGCCCTCTTGAGTGGAAATGAGAATTGTCTCCATCTTAAACTCATGGTAATTGTCCTATTTTAAACTCATTGGTGCACTCCAAAATATTTATGGGGGTAGTTGAGCTTTTCTACATCATCTCTTCTCCACGTGCTATTTCCTGCTTTACCATTGTACAGCCTCCCCATTGTCCTGCCATCCTCTGCTCAGAGTGATTACAATCTTCAGCTTCTCTAGAAGCTTATCTGCACATGCATAACATCAGAAGATGGTTTCTTTCTCATATAATAACAAAGAAGTGAACAAATATAAAAATTAAGGGAAAACACTAATTCTGAGGCTGACTGGATGATATTTTGGAGAATATTATGCCGTTGACTTGTAAATTTATCTGTTGAACTCATTTTAAGACATCTTTCATCTCACATTTCAGCGTCTCATCTACTAAAGGGTGACTTATTTGGAAGCCAAGCCTTGAAAACAATTTGCAATTCTGAATATTCTAGGAGATGATAGGGAGGCCAGAAACAAATGCAAGTTTTCAAGAGCCACCAATTTTCACCTTAGGACATGTAAAATTCTCAAACTTCAATATCCCAAGGTCACATTGCATGTCATAGCAAATTTTACTTACCTTAGGCAAAGCAGTCATGTAGATCTTTATTTAAACACACAAATTAATTCACAAAATGTGAAAGTGAAAAGATGCCCCAGCCTCAATTCACAAAAATATCTACAAAGATACCCAAGCCCATCCATATATCATTGTTTTTCAGTAAGGTTTTCTATAATTACATCTGTTAACAAATGTAGCAAATTCAATTAAAATTTAACTGGCAGTGCATGGAAGCAAAACAGGTTCACTTCTATTATATCAAACACCTTATTTTATGCCAGGCATGTTAAGGTTTACCACTCCTTAAGGCTTGCAACTGCAACATTTTAACTGATATCTGGAGGCTTGTAATTGTATGTGTGCACATCAATTATGGATTGGATTCAGCATTTTCAGATAACTTCACCAATCACAAAGAGAGCTCAGTGGTCTCCTGGCATTTTCGGAGCAGTTTGATTACAGGTGTAATACATACAGCCTTGTTAGCTCTCAGTGATGAGGGATTCCCTTCCCTTCTGGGTTCTAGCTGAGGCACTGACCATTGCTTTTCACTAACAATTTCTATCTGTTCCCAAGAGATGTTTTAATGAGCCCCTCCGACATGGCCAAAGGCAAGAAATGTTCTCTGGGCCAGTGAGGTGAAGAGCCAAAGCTTAGCCTACTAGGCAAGCAATAATTAATAAGGAATTTTTGATTCATCTCAATTCATTAACAAAGTTACTTTTTATTATTATTATTACTGCTAAGCAGCACAACGTTGTCTGTCACATTACTCACAAGTATTGAATGAAAAACTCGTGCCAAGGTACGCAAAAAAAAAGGACAAAAATAAATGAATTTGGAATACTAATTGGGAGAAAGCAACTGACAGATAAAGGGAAAGATTGATTTTAGGGGAAATGGAGAAATCTGTTTTCTGCTTATTTTAAAGACAGGGAACAAATTCTGATTAGAAATGTATATCCAGCTAGGTTAGTAGAGGTTGTTAGATTTGTCTGAAATTTTCCTAAAATTCATGGCTATCTGCTAATGAGGCAGAGTGACTATGGGACTGTGGTCTGTTTGGATTAATGGCAATAGCACATTGAGACCCTGAGACCGTGTTGCCCCATGACAAACGGTTTGTCAGATTACAAACATTGCTTCTTTTCAGTTATTATCTTTCCTTTCTTCTTCCCAGCTTAATATCAGAGATAACTGATTTAAAAAGGACCAAACTTCTGCTGGAATAATCTAAACAAATTGCTAAGAGCTGATTAAGGGATCCTTCAAATTTTTGTTTTTGTAAGTCAGGATCTTGAGAGAGACAACCAGCTTTGATAAGTTGTTTGGCATTTTGCTTCCTTCCTCCTTTCCCTACACTAAGGAAAAAGAGAAACATTGCCAGGAAGAGGAATAACAAGAAATATTAGTTAAAAACAGGATGCATCAAAACTGAAGCTCTTTAGAGATATGGAGGGGGCATCAATCACTTCTGTGGGCACATTAAGCTGTTACATATTATAGCCATCTCAGTTTAAGTGGTGTAAGGCTCATCTCATTTGCATTTGTTGTGTTACAATCTTGCTTCAGGCCTGTCTCCACAGTGAATAAGGTGGCTGTGCAAGGCAGCTTGTGGCTGGCATAAAGGATATGTCAGAGTCAAGCTGCTTCACTAATCAGCTTTGCTGGGGCAGATACATGATAGTCTATGTGAAGAAATTTAGATAATAGTATACAGCATCCACTGGAACTGTATATAGTGTATATAGGGCTTTAGACTAACTTCTAATCCTTCATGGAAAATTTGTAAATACTGCAGTGATGTTCTAGTGACCTCTAAAGGCAGCTGGTTCTCGCTGTGTAGCACTTTTTGTTAAACCTCCCGCTTTGTAAGGCACATAATGCTAATGTTTCTAAAGGCTCTACGCGGAGAATTTCCCCCAAAAATATGATTTCTCCGTTGAACCTTCCAAGTTCCATTGCTACCTTCCCACTCCTCCCTATTTCCCGCAGGAATTGCAGGTGAACGCTGTACCCCAGCCCTTCTGCCTGCCTGCATCCCCTCCTCCCCTCAGCCCCTCGCCCTCCTGCCTTGCTCTCCCCTCGTTTCGGTCACGCTGCCGCCTGCGCGGGGCCAGCCCGGAGCTGCGGGCCCGGCAAGGGCTGCGGGGACCGGCCCGGGGCTG
>WEIU01017686.1:45617-84418 GCA_013389925.1 Aegithalos caudatus
CTACCTGAATTCCATTTGTTATGAGTATTTACTCATAACAAAATTTATAAAATTAATTTACAATAATTATAAAATTTATTTATAATTTCAACTTATGGCCCTGTCTTATTGTACTAGAGTCCATATAGTACCTTGTTTGTAATTGAATTCCAATAAAAACATATTAGTACATCCTAAAAACAGTGGGTAATATAAAAAATTCTTAAAACAGTTTTATTGCCATTGTTGTAGGCTTGAGGATAAATAGTGACTTAGACAAGAACATGACCATAGGAAAATTAGGCTGCCCTTTCATTGAATTACAGAATGGGAAAATTACTGAGATTCTACCATCCTGGAAGTATTTACAGCTTTTCAAGAAATGGTTTGTAACACACATCTTTCCTTGAACTGGACCAAGAAAAAAACTTAGCAGGAAAAATACTTTGTTTCCCTAGACCTGATATCATCAAAGACAAGGCTGTCCTCAGCCCTTTAGCAGGCACACAAAGGAGTGAGCCAGGACACAGGCCATTCTATGTATATCCTCAGGAAAGAGCCATTGGTGACCTCCTAACTGACATTCAGGTTGGCAGATCCATGAAGAACTCACTGGGAAAGTGTCCGCAAACACACTCAAGGAGCTTGTGGATTCTCCCAGATTGGATGTACCTCAAAGCCATCTGGACAAGGTCTTGGGCAACCATCTCTATATAGCTCTGCTTCAGCAAGGGTGTTGAACCAGATGATCTCCAGAAATTCCTGTCAGTTTCTGCTATCCTGTTATCATGTGATTCAGTAATTGTTAAAGCCCTGAAATATCTTACCTCCACAACCAATATAATGTATAGGAGGTTTGACAGGCTCCTGTCAATAGCCTGAGCTTTATGCAAATAAAAAGAGGATGGAGAGGTGGAGAACTAGAATGAGTGGAGCTAATTATCAGGTCTTTATTGTGAGATAGTAATTATGGCTGAGATCTTAAGGAATAGCTTTCCTAGCTCCCTCACATTTTATAAATGGCAGTGGAAGAGCTTTCTGTCTGTTCAAAGGCAACCTGGTGGAGTTCACTTGCCAGGGTACGTGCTTAGATGGGAAGGAAATGTTCACGAGGGATGATAAAAGAGAGGTAATGGCAAATTCTTCAATCATCTCCCAAAAAAACCACAATACCTGACTTCAACAGTATAGATAGATATAGTGTTTGTAACAAACCAAACATGAACGTTAATCTGATGTGTTAGCAAGCATGGCATCTGAAAACCTGGGACCATAATTTATTTTAAGACTGCCTAGTGGTATAGATGTACTTTCTAGCAATGCTGCCCCCTTTCTGCAGAGGAATATTGTTCTCACTGAATATTTGGCAGATTTTTTTTTTTTTCAGTTCCTCAAAAGAATCACCTTACAATAGTTGAGAAATAGAAGGCTGGGTTTCTTTATTGACTCTACAGAAAGATCAGACTTTAGAAAGACACCTTTATTTAAGACTTTATGTAAGGATTTTCCTTCCCACTTTTCTGCTCTGGAAAATAACATCTTTTCTGTCAAGGGTTTTGTGTAGTTCTGTGAGTAAACTTATGCCTACACTATATAAAGATTGCAATACCAATCATAAGCATTCACTTGTGAACTCACAGGGCAGGAAAAAAATATCAATGAAAGAAAAATAGAGGAATAAAAGAAGATAAGAAGATAAGTCTACTGTATGTCTCCAGATCTCTCACAGGTGTACATTAAGTTTCTTTGGAAACCAAGGTAAAAAGTAAATATTTAGTACAAGACAAACTATCAGAAAATAATATTCAAGTAACAGGAAATGGGAAATTTTCAGCTCAAGGATTTCAGACACTCCAATATTTTTATAAATTTCTTCTTATTTCTTGTATACTGAACAAAAGACACAAAAATGACATGTTACATGATAAGTGGATGCTAATGTAAGCGGTCATTTACATTAGCATGCTGAGCAGCAGGTCTGTTTGAATGACATAAATGGTACCTTAACAATGTCTGGCACAAGCCCAGTCTTTCAGAAGCAAGGTGCCTACTTCACCTCACACAGTGGAGTGAGGACTTCCAGATGAATCATCAGTGGGAACTGGAGATTCTGAGAAGAGTTTGTGCCCAGACGTTTCACCTTCATTAAAAAAGTGTTGTGATTAAATTGACAAAGATTGAAAAAAGAAATTACCTGAGGCCTGGAAAACCTACCTTATAGTAAATGGGTAAATCTGTTTCCTTTACATAAAAAGGTTAAGAAATAACATGACAACAGTTTAAAATTACCTGCATTTTTTCTTGTAATGGAGTCTTTAATCTAGTAGATAAAGGCATAATAAGAAGGAACTGAAGCTACATAAATACAAACTGAAAATAATCTCTGATTTTTAAGAGTAAATGAAAATTACCTATTGAAACAGATGTTGTAGTTTCTCTAGAACCTTTTTAAATCAAAATAGATATTGTGATTAAATAATTAAATAATATACATATGTAAATAAAGATATTGCATGTTAGAAACAGATGTTGATATATGCAAAAATCACTAAGAATTGTCACTTTTTATTTGGGTGATACAAAATTCTACATTAATATGAGTGTTAGTACTATCTGTTCAAACTGTGGTTCATTTTTATTGCAGTTCAAACTTGAACAAAGAGACTGTCTTCTGTGGTAAAGACAGAGTTGTTTCAATCACTAGGGACTATACATTTAGCAAGAGTCCCGTGTTTTGGCATGATGGAGCTCTATTGATCATTTATTTGCATGGATGTGTATGGTAGAACTTCATCAGTCCAGTTTTTCCTTCTCTCAGCATTTACACTAGATCAATGATCATAGAGCTGGGAGAAAATTAAAATGCTCTGTACATTTTTACCCATATGTGAAGGTGTGGTGTCTGACCCTTGCAGGTGCCTGAGATGGACTGTTCAGTGTATGGAGTAGTTATGTTCCCTTGGTGCCCTAAAATGCTCCTTCCTTAGCTTGGACTGGAAGCACATGTGAGGCCACCCAGTCAGAGCCTGACAGCTGAGCATCCAGACTGCAGTCCTTGCTGATCTATCCTGTCAGTTTGTCTCCTCACAGCCACCTTCAACACAGACATTACTCAATTTTCAGTAGACCAAGCTGCAATCTGAGGTCAACCAAACACTTTGGAAATTTGATCAAACCTGGATGTTTGGCAAGTCTGAAATAAACAGACTTATATTGGTAGTAGAGAAGAAGAAAATATAGACAAAAAAGATGAGACAGAACAATTCTCAGGAGTTGTAGTACTGGCTTTTCAGCATTTGCTACATATAAAAGAACGTGAAATGTCAGACAGCCCAAATCCCATTAAAAATACTGCTTCATCTGACCCATTTGGAGTGTTGAGACAGTGAATAGATCCGACTGCTTATTTAGAAGTATTACAGGCGTTGTATTGGAACAACTGATATAAAAACACGCTATCCCACGCTCCCACTTTTCCCGCTATTTGCCAATTTGTAATTACAGTATGTAAATACACAGCAGAATGGGTCTTTGGTTAATCAAATTGATTTAATTGCTGAATCCCCACAGATGAATGTGAACAGAGTCTTCTCTTTTCTCATTTTTTGTTGGCAAAACATAGCCACACAAATGATAAAAATTCCACCAGAAATGTGAATGGGATTTGAATAACTCTCTTACTGGTGCACTGCTAGAACACCTGTAGTCAGATTCAAAATACTTTAACAAGGTAATTCCTCATAATTTTAGACCTGTAAGTTATGACATAACCTAGAGATACTGAATTAATTATGCCTTTGTAGATTATCAATACGTAAGTGTTTACTTTTTATGGAAATCTGTCATTGTTTTTTATTTTCTGAATTACATAATTAAAAGGGCAGTAACACAAAAAAATGTTGCAAAGGGTTCACCAGATATTCTCGTTTGTTCATAGTCTGGATGTAAAGCTCTTGTCATAGTTACGAGTGTTACTGTAAATATCACGTTTACTACATGGCACATTTAGCCACAACATTATCCTGATTGCTTTTGGCAGGTAACTGATTCATATAATCTGAAGAAAGAATGCCTGGATATGTCCTTGACAAAAGAGTGGGTCATTAAAATCTGATGACTTCATGAGCTAGTGGAAACACATGTAAATTTCAGAGTTTTGGACCTGCATTGTATATATTCATGCTACAGACCCAGGAATTTGAAATTTCCTCAGGCCAGGTGAAAAGCTTTCTCATGTCCAAGCTCTATAAAAAAGCCAGACACATTCCTGTGTAGGCTTTGGTAAACCCTCCTTTCTATGTTAAGTCAAGAGTGCACAATCTTGTGAGGGTGGTAGCCTGAAGGATTTCTTTACCAAAATTGAGACCTATTCTCTGCTATAAATCAGAAGTGAAGCCTCAAACTTGATATTTGTGATAAGATAAACTAACCCTGCTTTATATAGAAGCTTTGTCTTGATCCCAGTCCCTTCCATACCCTGGATGAAAGCTGTGACCATTCTTGTACATTATATAGAGGCAAAGAGGAGGAGTAGTAGTAGTAGTAGTAGTAGTAGTAGTAGTAGTAGTAGTGGTAGTAGTGGCAGTAATAGTAGTGGTGATAGTAGTGATAATAGTAGCAGCACATATTTTTCTTCAACTCTTCTTTGAACAAACCCAGCTGTCACTGCATACTGGTCCCATTCCATAGGCATCTGAGTGGGCCTGTGAGAGTTTGGTCACCAGAGAATTCTGAAAGACTATCACATCTTGATAAGGTTTGGCACATAGAGGGTTTAGGCTTTTCTGGCCTGGTAATTTACTAAGCTGTTTCTAAGAAAACATACATTTTATAGATCTTCAATGTCTGGCTCATTTCCACATCCAGAGACCTGCATTTAGATGTCTAAAAGTATTTGTCTGCATGTGAGGTGGAAGACAGGCTTCCCACCATATTAATTCAAAGCCTAGTCTACATGGTCAGGTGAATCTAGAGAGCTCTTTGGTTTACCAAATGAGATGTTTCCTTTACACTGAGTTAACTGAGCCTTGCTGACTAACAGCTCAGTTTATTTGCCTAGACAGATGCATCTGAGGTGCCCTGATAAATTCCCTGGCCAATCGCTATTAATCCAGTAGACCTCAACTCCTCTGTTATATCTGTCAAGCCTATGCAGATATCTTAGGTACTCTGGGATGCCTAAACATCATTAGCTGAATATGGTTGAACATCTGAGCTGTACCCCAGGCTTTTATTCTTTAAGAGGTTTAGCTGTTAGCACACTCATAGACCCTTGCATTTAGGTAAATTAACCTAGATTTCTGAGTCTGAAGGTGAACCCTACTGGTAAAACTCGGGGGTTAGTTACCAGCTGATACAGTGTTGTCAGAATCAGTTTTCTAGTTAGGCACTGGTAAGTCTTATTCCAAGGCACCTATTGCCCTTATTCGCCTCTATCCATAAATGCATGGAGTAAGCTCAATCAATTCTAGACTACCTGAACCTTGAAACAGAATCATAAAGGTCACTCATATTTCACATATAATGCCACTGCTAAGTTTTGATCTCAGCAGTTCTGATTTAAATGCTTGCTATATGTTTCTTTAAGACTCAGGATAAAACTGCTGCCAGATTTCAATTCTAAACAAAATAAAAATCTTTACATTGCTTTTGTATTTGCTTTGTGTGATAACTACCTTTTCAGCCTATTACTAAACTCAATTAGAAATTCTTACTTGTGCTGCAGTGCTTTGCTGAGACTAATGAACAAAGTTTCATAAAATCAGCTTGTGACCATGTGATGACTATTAAAACTTATAAAACCCTTAACAATTATCATAAGGAAATCAGCATACTATGGCATTGTTAGAGGATGCATCATGAACCAAAGTGCTTCTAGCTCATCAGAGCTTTGCCTGTTCATGCTGGAGCACAGACCTGGTTTTAAGCAAACAGATGGAAATACAAGCCTCCAATATTCCTATTCCACTTTGTGCAACATGTTTAGAAAGAGGAATTACATTGACCTTGAAAAACTATTGCACTGTACTCTGCACTCAAACTCCTTCCTTTCATAACTCCCTTTTCTATCACTTTCTATCAGCGTTTTGTATCAAAGCAAGTAGTTAATATCTTAGTTTTTTAAGCTAATAAAATAACTGCCACACACTGTTAAGACAGCTTTATTCCAGATAAATTAGCAGGTTTTAGAAGGCTTTCATAATTTTCTTCCCTTCCACCATACTAGTAACACTACACTATTAATCGCTGCCAGCCTGGATACTAATCCTTTTTGTTGGTGTTTTCTGCCCTAGTGTCTGTTCTGGCAACAACCAGAGTTGGCCTCTCTTATTTGTCCTTCTCCTTCAGATTCTGGCTAGAAAACTGAGAATGTTGTAGCCAGGCTGATAATTATTTCACAGTGGGACCTTCCAGTACTGTTCAGAAACGCTGAGAAACATTTGCTTTGGAGAACACCAGACATGCCTGGAGATTTACACATGCTATAATTTTTCAGCAGTCAGAAGCTTTCCTAACATTCAAGTGTTTCTGCAGCTCTGTTTCTCCTGCTAATGTCTAATATTTGTTTTATGTCTTATTCCCTTTGTATCTATATTCACAGCACGCCTGTTTTGTGTATCATAGCAGACAGTGGGATACTTCTTCATGTAGGTATCTACATGTGAGCTGTTCAGACTAGGCTTTTCTTAGAGAAAACAGATGTCCATTTTAGCTTGTGCTCCACAAAGTCCTCCAAGAAGGTCAGATGAATTGCAACTTAAAACTATGAANGCTTTCTCCATCCTGCCACAAAACAGCTATAACTTCTCTGTTCTTTGGTTTTTTTCTCATGTTGAGCTTTCATTGTCCACTGAATACTTCAACACAGAAAGTATTGTATTGTACTTAACCTAACAGCCGCTCAATGAAGTAATCCAACAGCATATTATAGGTGCCTACAGAAACAGAAACATCCTGGCCATAAAAAATAATGCCCTTGAAAAGCTATTTGGAGAAACATTTAGTTCTCTTTAGTCTTTCAAAATGAAGATGTGTTGTATGAGGTATTTTATACATGCAAATGCTTCATTTTCTTCCTTTAAGTCTTTATAGTACTATTTGTTTTCAAATGAGTTTTGTGGTTGTTTCATACAGGGAATGTAAAACCCAGGGTATATGTCACTATTCTGTGGTTTGCCATATACTTTTCTTTAATAAATCATCATTGAAGATGTGAACAAGTTTAATTTCACAATGTAAATATTTCCCTTTCCAATTTGTGTGTTTGTATGTGTGTGCCAAAACCAGATTTTTCTAAAAAGCAGTAATCTTAAACCCCACAAATTTGGCACAGCATGAGGCTATGCCAAAAAATACTCCCATGGAAAAACTGCAAATGATACAGACCATTTATATTTATGAATCCAGAGCTTGAAGAAATACCTATGTTTTTATTTAACTTTGTTTGGAAGCCATGTTCAGCAATTTCTGGATTCTTGGGAACATAATGATGTATATGGATCATAAATGACCCTCCTGCTGTTTGTCTGTCCGGAACAGACTTTTGGGTAAATAATCAATCTTAAACATAACTAAAGTATTGGTATACTCCAAACTTCAGGAAAACTTCGAAAACATGAATACTGGAAAGAGTATCAGTTATATAAAATTATAGAATAAATTAGTTTGGAATGTACCTTTAAAATCAAACAGCCCAATCAATCATTGACCAAACACTGCCAAGGCTGCTATTACTCGATATTCTTAGGCATTATATCTATGTGTCTTTTAAATACCTGTAGAATGGTATTTAAAACAGATGGAGAAAAATAATTACTCAGTTCAAATCTGTTTTTCTCAGTTCACTCTACTTTCTCACTCATGACCATGACATAGTGATTGGAAAGTGGTAATGCTAGTAGAGCCCACTGCCATCCACTTTTGAATACAGCTGTGCCATGTTTCACAGGTTACAGCCATGTTAGCCAGCAATAAAAAGGGAGAAGGGCAGTTGTCAGACATGCTCCACAGGAATAGTTGGAAGAGACAGGCTCCAGCAACATGGTTAGCTGCTGTGCCTCATCTTCAGCTCAGGTAAATTAGAGATGTCTCTGCATCATGCTTGTCTGTGAGAGTGGCAAGAAGCCATGCAATTTTGGAACTGCTTTCACTGCTTATTTGGTTAATTGGACCTCAAATAGAGCACTAAATGGAAGAACTCTGTTAGTGCCCACTAATCCTGCAGGGATTCACAGACTTCTGATTCAAGAAGATAGAGAATTCATCACTTGGGTGATGAATTTTATTGTTAAGAGGTTATGATTACACATAAAAAAAGACTTAGGTTATTTTTATTGAGTTTCTTTCTGTTGTGTCTGAACCAGTTTCATCTGATATTAACTGTATTTATGTCTCAGTTACTTGTTAGAACAAAAATTCTGTGGCATATATGGCCTTCCAACACACTAGAAAAAATGGATTAGAAAATACAAATCTTTTTGGAAGGGTAACAAAAATATTTTTTTTTTTAAATCCTGCTTGCTTGTTTTATGTGCTGGAAATCAGTGAAGCTTAGACTGTATTAAGTTATACACCTCAGTCACAAGAGCAACTACACAGACTAACACAGCTTTTGTGGGATCTGTACAGCTGCAGCTCCCATTCATGTACTGTCTGAAGTCACCTCCTTTATCACTAACTTAGTGTCTATGCACTACCCTGACATTGTATCTACTACTTCTGTGACAGCAATAAAGACATATCCTAGAAGGAGCACAGCTGACGTGCTCTAAGTGTGTTCCAGTTACTGTGTCCTTTCAGATAGTACAATGGAACAGCTCAATAAAGGCAGAGGTTCAAACTTTTCCCAGTGTTGTTCATCCCAGTTTCCTCAGGAGCACAACTTGTGGTTCAGTCTGTGCTGTTGACTCACAGTTCAGGTAAATCTGAGCAGCCCAGACCCTTTAATCTTCAGGATCCACTGTCATAAAGTGAGACTTTAGTCACAGAGCTTTTTGGAAAAGGACCTCACACCCTTTCCCCCCAAATTCCAGGCAACACTGGTGTCCAAAAAAATCTAAGAAAAAGAAATCACTTTTCCAGTTAGCCAATAAAAACTTGAAGCTTTAGGAGAATATATATCAGGGGGATTTCACATTTGCATTCTCTCAGTCATACTTCTTCACTCTCACTCCTCTCAATTTGTTATGTTTGGCCACATTTCTGGATCTGCTCTACTTCAGTTCTTTTGGACTCCAGGAGATCTGTAATTATTATTTAAGGACCAGAATTTTGTCAAAGCAGTAAAGCCCAATTGATCTTGTTTCTTGTAATAAATCTAATAGAATTGAGGTTTGGAAAACATATTCGTGTTGTGAACAGTGGAAATAAACCACTGTGGCAGACTTAAATGTCCTCTGAATGGTTAAATCTTTTTAATGATCTAATTTGCCCTAGAGCAAACAGTTACCATCATTTTGGACATTGTGATTTCCAGATGTAGTAGCCACAGAAAAGGAAAGTTCCAAGAACAACATGATTTCTGGGGACACTCATGTTTAGATGATTGGTTTTCATTATCAGACTTGGTGATTATTTTCAGGACTTATACCACAGTTACCAACATTGTTTTTATTAAACAGAAGACTTCCAGAAGCAAGTTAATAGCTAGGTTTTGGTTTATTCTCTGTTCTTAAAAGTAACTTCATTATCAGATAATCAGCTAGGAAGCCGCTTGCACTGACTCCATGCAATCACCCAGGTCATCCTGTGGCTGGTTCATGCACAGTCCTCCCCAGAGATCAGGGGTACTCCTTGCATGAACAACATTTACTAATCAGAGCAAGGAACCACAGGCCATGTCTCAGGCATAAAGCTCTGAATTCCCATCCTGTGAAACAGTGTCAGACATGTTGTATATGTATTTTACTGAATGGCATTCCCTGCACATCAGGGTGTGGCTTCTCTTGATAGAAATATAGCAAACAAATTACCTTCACTCATGTTTTAGCCAAATAAAAAGTGCAAGACTAGGGTGACTATTCAACAGAAAAAGATAGTCCTTCCTCCCCTTTGCCAGCCAGAAATCTGCCTATCAGAAATGCATTGCTACTAGAAGTAGGGAGAGAGCCTTGGCAAGTACAAATACGCTGCAACAGGAAGTCCTTTAGCCTCTTAGAAAAGAAATTTCAGTACTGACTAAACCAAGACCACAAGAGCACCCACACAGATTCTTGAAATTAATCCTTCTTGATTTAAAGTGGAAGACAGCAAAATTTTTATTGAATCGTCCTACTGCTCTCAAATTATAATGTGCTCTACTAGATTGCAGGTCAGTCACACCAATCTGGAGGATATTATTTTTTTTCTCTTCCCCCCCCACTTATTCTTTTCACTCCAACAGCACTATTGATGAAGACCTCAGGAAAAAAATACCAGCACCCAAGACACTTTGATGGCCTTTCCACTGTGTAATTATACTTACTCTTGATAACACTAAAGACATGCCTTATTGGTAGTGGCACAGGCTGCTTTCCTTTTCACAGAGAGATGGATTGTTTCTGCAGGCCTTGATGGCCTTCAAATTATCTGAGCACAGAAAAGAGAGCAGAGTGAATTTTATTTTAACTCATTTTATTTCTAAATTTATTTCCCAGTAGCTAGAAGGTGATGACTGCCCCAGCAGTCAAGTCAATTGTTATCTGTGGGACTTGATTATGTTTAGACCCAGTCTCTCATTTTGAGCAAGACACAGTTAATGAGGAGAGAAATGAAAAGTGCATTGAGTCACAGTGTGTTTGTGGTAATTTGTGACACATTCACTCTACTCAGTTCTTTGTTTATTCCTTCCCCCCTCCACACAGGTCCTGTAGAAAAAGGAACAGATAAGCGAATTCAGTGGTAGACAGTTAAGGGTGTTGAAAGTAATGAATCTATATCTCTCTATCTCTTTCCCCATTGTTGGCAGTAATTGGAGCAGTGTTCATCTATACAGTAAAATGCCAGTGAAGCCCATCTTAATGAAACATCTTTTTTTCCATTATTTTGCAACACATTTTTCATTGACACAGCTAGTTTTTATTTTCACTATATGCCCTTTTTTTTTTTTTTTTTTTGCAAGCTCTTTGCCACTCTTCTAAATAATAGTCCATTAAACAGTTCACAGTGTGTGTTCTGTAGAAATGTAAAAAAGTGATTGGATGATACTAATTAAGGAGAGATTTTGTTTCCACTTACTGCAGATCAATGGTGGGTTACATTAAAGCTGCATTTTTGTGATGAGTTTAAACACAAAAGAACAGCTGTGCTAAATACATATTTCAAGGCTTACAGGTAGGTCAAATAAATCTTTCTTTCTTTGCTTGTCTATTTTAAAACTATAGCAAACTGTATGTGAAGAATAGTAGTAAAATAAAAAAGGCAAATTTCTCACTGCAAATATTTTTCACTTGTGGTAATAGAAACAGCTAATTCAGGAATGCCAATTGCAATGCATTGAGACCCTGTTGGCTTTTAATTTCATCTATAGGCTACTATGCATTAATTTTAATGAGACTTTTGTCTTCTGTTTTCTACAGTTGCCACTCTAAGGTATTCGCTCTCTGATTTATGGCAGTGCTAGATACAGGAATAAAATATATTAGTGAGAAAACTCTTCCTGTATTTGAACCCACAATTCTTCCTTTAATCCTAAATTATTCTGAGCACAAAATGTAACCAAAATCTCCATACAGAGATATGTTCATATGCATAGAAGAGTGGCAGCTCATTCCAGTCAGATCAATTAAAATAAAAATTCACTATTCATTGGCATTCCTTGATCAGCATGAACAACAGTCAGAGGAAATTCACCTGGTTGCCTCCAAGTAACATAATGAATCCTGAACATATATGACAAGGAACTAAAAAAGAAAATGCAGGCACTTGCTCTAAATATTAAATGTGCAAAACAGTTTTAAAATGAGTTCACTCTATTTTAGAAATGTATTTTCTTTAATATAGCATTCTATATAAGGAAACTATAAGCACCCTGGTTTTTATCCAGTTCATTTCAATATCACAAGAATTTTTGTTCATACTTTCGTTGCATTTCAACAATCTAGATCCCAATTCTAAACCACTATTAGCAGACTAGAATAACATGAGTAGGTTTTGTATAGCATGGACTAAGGAAGGTGCCTGATACCTTCGATTTTGTAGAAACCAAGGTCACATATAGATATATATTATTATACAACCAAAGTTTGTATGGAGCAGATAAAAAGGTCCATCTTTACTGTTTTAAGTTCCAGCTATCAAGTCAGTACTGTGTGTCTTTCACCAAATGAGCTTAAATCAAAAGTTAGTTCAGAATTCATAATATCTTTGTTTCATGTTGAAATCTGGGTGGTCTGAAACTCTTGAAAGGAACTATGTATGCTGGAAATAGGCCAAACTCTGGATGTGCTCACTTCTCGAAGTGCACCTGTGATAATTTCAAGAAAGTCTTATTTGCGTGTGCTGCGCTTGACACTTTCTGCACAAAGACAAGGATATCCATGGCCAGTGTGAAAGCCCTGCTGTAAGTCTGAAGACTACTTGTCTATGAACACATGAACAGTAGCACCTGAGCTCACTCCACACTGGGTCAGTAACCTGTCTTTTCCATGGGTCATGTAAAGATGGTGCTTTCCTAACAGCATTATTGAAACGCCTTTTTCCTTTACACACCTTGGAATACAAACAATGCCATCTTACAGCACATTTTTGGTCCTGAAGGGTGCTCTGTTTAGTCTGTGCATCAGCTGACTGATCCCATGAAAGAAAAGGCTATTCAGTCACAAAATGTGAAAGCTTGTAGGGTGCGTTTTAGAATTTAAAAGCTATGCTGAGACCAGGCAATGTTCAGCAAAGGCCTGTTTTCAAGAGTGACATCCACTCTTGAAGTGAAAACAAAGACAGTGGGAAAGCATTCTGCTAGTTACAGGGCACACTTCCAGTGAATAAAATGGTCTTTAAAACCTGCACTACTGTGCACCCCACGCTGCTTTTACTGCTGCCATGAACTGGATAGATTAGGGTGAGTAGCACAATTTTTAGTTCAATTTTGCTCAGTGTGTCTGTAGTTGTAGAATCCACATGTATAGAAACTTTCTTCAAGCATGGGTTATCACTGGTATTCTCACAGCAATTTATACAAGGAAGTTTCTCCTGGTATAATTCATTAAAAATTAATCAACCCATTTCTGTGCAAATCTCTGTGACATGTGTTCTTTGATGCAGTGAGTGCTGAATAGTCTTTTCTTTATTATGAAATGACACAAGTGGAACTTTCTAATTGGCTGTCAGTGATGTCATATCCAAGTAAATACACAAGTTGGCTTATTTCTCTTATTATGAACACTCTTCATGACAGACTCTGAGTTTCTGGAGGGGTCCTGTCCCTCTTTGGTAGTTAACATCACTTTGCTGGAACAATTACAGTTATGCCTCTGTAACAGGATAGAAAGTTGCCAGTGTGTTTTCCTGTCTTTGTTTGCATATGGGGGATACTTTTCTTTCTTTTACTATGCTCCCTCTCTGCCACAGGGCCAATGTAGGACTTACCAATTGAAACAAGTGACAACTTTCTTAGGCATCCTTTCAGGGCTGTCTTTTTGGGTGGTTTCATGGATTGTGTCAAAATCAACAAGAAATATGGTCATGCTCATAGTTAACAGATTTCATATAATATGCAGCAGTTTCATCACCACAACCACAAAATGTACATAGCCAAGACACATATGGAAACAGTGAGATTTTGTTCTTGCGGTTTTCAGCTTATTTATGTATTTGGTTAACAGTGCCTCGTTAATGCAGAAGGATTGCCACATCTCCAGCCTTTCCAGGAGGGTCAGCTTTCACTGCAGGAGGATTTGCTCTCCAATGAATGTGCTTTGGCAGGAATGGTCCAGCTTACATTTGTTTTTCTCTGTACATCTTTTGTACTTACAGAGCTTAGATAAAGGGCAAATGTTTTGCTTCTAGGAGTCACCTTTCAAAATCATGTGGCAAGGTGCCACATCCTCTAGCTATCCTCCATACAGCTCTCCAAACCAAGTTACAAATCCATCATTTCTTCACCACCTCAGCTCCTAACTACATTCGTCCTACTTCCTAAGCAGCTCCGCTTTCACGTACAACCTTCAGCTTATACCCAGCTTCAAGATCCCTGGTCCCCAGGCCTCTGCAACTAAACAGGACAGCCAGGATCAGCCTCATGAAGACCATGGCCTCTCTTGCTCTCTGATCTCACAGGAACTCTCATCACCTCCTTGTGATCAGTCCCAACCAGATTTGTCAGGAGAGGGAGGCACTGCAGAGCTATGCTCTTGCTGAGGGAGTATAGAGGTTGGCATCCTCTAGGGTGGTCTGCTGAAGGCAAGGCCATAATCTGATCTTCAGCTCTACACCTGGACTCCCCCTTCATGTTACCTAGTGCTGTGTTTGAGGTATATGAAGTAACAGAAGATAAATTCACCTGGAGACTCCACATCTTCAGGTGGTTTGCTTACTGGATGCTCTCCCAGATGCCCATGATTATTACTAATCACATGCACAATGACAATGCAGTTTTTGTAATTCTTATTCTCCAAGGCCTAGAAAAAAGTTATAAAATATAATGTGCAGTAATCCCAGCTGATAGAGCTAGCATGATGCTACTGTAAATGAGGCTGAAGTTTAGCAGAGTTACTTAATTAAAATATCAAAAAGAGTGAATGCAAAATATAGCTTCAGAGAGAGATGTAAGTGGCTTTTGCCAGTATCAGGTTGTCCCATCTTCCAGTCTCTGAATATTCCTTAGTTTGTTTTGTCTTGTTTTAGGAAAAATAGAAGACAGATTTCTTTCCCTTTTTTCTGTCCTTTTAATTCCTGTTCTTTTTTTCTCCCTTATTTCTGATAGACAATTGTTTAATCTAAAGAATAAAGACACCATATGATTATATCATTTTCTAATCCAATTACAGATCTTTGATATGGCCCCTTATCTTTTTTTTTCTTTGTGCAGTGATATACAGATCACATGGTTCTTTAAACTTGAAAATATCTTTACTTTTCAGATCATGCCTTTACCTTTCCTTTGCATTTCACTAAAACACAAATGTGTAATATTTAATTATTTGATTCCTATCTTGTGAAAGGAAGATTAATAGAGACATTAATGAATACAGTAATGTAATCAACAGTTAACTTTCCTAGAATAATTTGATTGGGATTTCATTTTACAATATAGGTGAAAACCTGGCTCCAGTAAAATTACAGCATTCCCATAAGATCGAATAGGACCAGAATCTCATTATCTACTTTCTGATGACCTGAAAATTTTTAGTATTTGGCACCATGGTCATTTGACACCAGTGGAACTGCTTTGTTGCTTCAATGTGTGTTAAATTTCAGAGGAATCCTCTCCCAGCTGCTCTGCCTTGGTAAGAGGAAAAGCCTTTTTCACAGCAAGGATCAACAGCCCAGTTAGGCAGCAGCTGCTACAATGGTGTGTATAGAAACAGTCATAGTCACCATTAGGGCTGTTAAATGCAGTTCCATCACTTCTTAAAACCTGCACATGCCCACTGGTGACAAGAGGAGTATTAGTCACATGTATATTTTTGTTAAAAATCATCCACTTGTTCATCTACTTGGTATCCCTATAGAAGTTTGAGATGTTCCTGTAGGCTAAATTTAAAAGTTGAACTCTTAAATCTCATGCAGTAGTTATGGAAGTAGCAGAATTCCTTACGAGATACAGAGGACACATGAAACAAGTTTTGTGATCCTTAGTTTGATCTTTTATATTTACTGTAGCTCATTATTTGATTCAGGAAACCCTGCCTTGTTCACTAATCTTTGATGTTAGCAACATCTAATTTAGATGTTCTTTTTTCCTTTTTTTTCCTCTTTTTTTTTTCTTTTTTTTTTTTTTTTTTTCCTAACTGTTGTTTACTTATTCTCCCCCACAGGTAAGCAGTGGAGCTACAGTACTGGCCCTCCCAAAGCTGGTTGCTGAAGTTCTTTTTGGTTTAATAAAGCAAATAACAGTCCAGTCTACTTCCTTTTCCTCTTGCCATAAAAATTGGCAAAAATTAAGGCTCATGATAGAGATCACAAAAGAGATTTCTTCCTTGCACTTATGCATGGAAGCTAGACTCCTGCAAAAGAAGCAGAAACCCTGAAGCTGGACTTTCAGATGTACTGTGAGGCAATAAAATTTTTGTCTTGTCGTAAGGACTCATCAAAAGGATTGAATGGCCACCAAGGCTGTGAGTAGGAGCAGCCTGGAGAGGACAGCAGGTCAGTAGTGATCAATGACAAGATGATTCTGAACAGTTTGCTGTGCTGTGACTGCCTTTCTTCCCTCTCCTGGTGTACTTCCTTTCTCAGCCTATCAGTGCTCAGTTAACTAGCATACACAGTGGCAAATTTCATGTGTTTTATCTGGGATAGTATTCAGATAAAAATTTATAGTAGAGTTGTGTGAACATGTGTATATAAGTGTAAGATAATGGAAGTTCAGAACAATATGTAATAAAACAAAAAACAGTAAAGTACTGAAGAGAGTACAAAGATGAGAATTTTATGTTATTACACACTGGAAATGCAAAAGCTATGGTCATTGTCCTGAAGGATTTGAGTTTCTTCTGTGCTTCCTATTACATTCTCAGGTCAAGTTGCTGTATGTTACCTCTGCAAGCTTGGGGACAGACCCACTGATGCTACTGCACAGGCAATTGAATGAATAGGAACTGTGTAAGAGTTGATTATTAGTAAACTATAAAAGAAATTTCTTTAAGAATTAAAATATTTAAGAATTGTTTTAGGTATTTTGATTTGTTGTTTTAGGATGAAATGTGTTATATGTTGGGAATTTCACTGAATACCTTCCCGCTCTTCTTTCTTTGTGTATTTTTCTTTTAAACCTCTGCTTTTTATCCATGATGCATGCCACTATTAAAACTGATTAAAAAAAAAAAAAAAAAAAAAAAAAAAGGTTCAGTGAAGTTTATAAACTGTGATGAAGATGGCCTCCCCCAATTCAAAGTGCTCCTGAGCACAAAATAATTTATAACATCAGAATTGCTACCTTTTTGCTTAGGATGAGCCCGTACCCATAGGTATCATGAGACAACACAGTCATGAGCTTTTGTAATGTTCCCTCATCTCTGAGGCAAAGCCTTCTCCCAAGAAGAAATATCTTGATGGAAGGCCCACTGACTAGGGCATAATTGCCAGTGTTTGAGTAGCAAACTGAGGGTGCCCTGTGTGGGAAGCAGCTAAAGGCTGCCCTGTGATAGTCACAGACAGGTTCAGTCAGATCTCAAACTGATGAGAGCAGGGTGAACACCATTAGGTGCTCAAAACTGCCACCCTTTAGGGGAGCACCCCACACCCCAGCTCTGACATGTTTGTGAAAATCTGCACCCATGAGGGCCATGAAAGAGACAGGGAGATGTCCTTGGGGATGTGTGATTGGAGACATGCAGAGAGAGATGCCACTGAGGATACGGCTGGGGATATATTCTTGGAAGGAGGCACCCCACGATGGAGGGCTACTTTCCAGGGACAACTCACAGCAGGGAGGGGGCATTCCTGAGGTACTGCAGCTGTGGGCAGGGGCATCCCTGAGAGCCTGTACCACTGGATGTCTCCTATCAGAGTGAGGATATCCCAAGGGGCCACAGCCATTGCTGACCCATGCTGGGGCAGATGAAAACCATCAATAAGTGAAGAGAAGGAGACAGAAAGCATTAAGCAGACAACCCAAAACCTTCTGGGGCACACATTTCCTCATCTAAGGTACTGGGATTGTCTGAGTGTAACCCATGGCAGGAAAAAGTGATCAGGAAGGCAGGGAGGAGAGATTTGGCTTAACATGAGCCCAGATCAGGGAGGAATCCCTTTACCTTTTTGTAGGTGTTTACTTATAAGTTTCCCACTTGCTGATGGAGTTTTTTTCTCAATATACAAATCATGCATTACGTGGCAATAAATTCAAGTTAAAAAGGGTAAAAGTCTAAGTCTAGACTGTTTACCAGTGGGTAAACTGTAGTGACAGGCACTGTGATGCTGCTTGTCATGAAATTTCAAGATTTTTTTGCCTGTTTCCTTGGCTAATGTTCATTGCATAGTTCAGATTATATTTAAGCAAAACACAGAGATTTTCTTGTTGAATAAACTGTGTTTGAGCTTCACTACTTCAAGTTCAGTTTAGCAACATTTTATCTTTCTCCAATAGTGGATTTACACATATATGTAAATGGAACAAAATAATAAGTTCTACAGAGTGCAATTTTCTCTCAACCAAAAAACAGTAATTTTGTAGGAGGGTAGGAGAACCACAGTAAACTGGGTTACCTTGCAGAAAAACTCATATTCTGTTAAGGAAAGGATTTCAGTGTATCTTGAAGTATTTTTTTCAGCTTCCATGGACATAAAATGCCTGAAATCTTAATATCATCATAGAAAAAATAGGTTTAGATTCATAAATCATGATCAGTTTCCCTTATCTGGCAAAATTGGGAACTAGCTTAAAAATCACTCCATGCTCCACATTCAGGAAATCATCTCTACTTATGGTAGTAAGAGTCAAACATCAGTTTATAGTTAAGCACCTGCTTAAGTGCTTTTTTGGGTTATGTTCAAAAATGAAATGTGCTCATGTCCCTCATGGGTAGATAAGGGTCAGATATAAAATTAGAAGATAGATTTAGATTCCAGTCACCTTCTCTTTAATTAGTGAGTACTTAGATCAGAACTTCTATATGGGACCATCTGGGCAGTGCCGTATTTAATGCAGTCATTTATTTTTCTATTTCATCATTGGATCTCTTGCATTACAGGTCTGTGTTTTTAAAGAGTATTAAAACAAAGACGACAAGCTTATTCATTTACTGGCTCAAGTTAGAAAAATCATAACTGAGGAGGTGTTGATGAAGTGCATCTACTATTTTGAGTATTTCTTGAACACAAAATTTTGATTCTCAAAAATTATCATGAAAAAATTTGTTCTCCTAAAAATTCTTTAACAAACTATTTACATAAACAAAACTTTTTTTTTAATTATATTATTTTATTAGGGTATGTTCCTCAGTGTGATACAAATTAACAAGACTATCTTGCTCCTTCCATTAAATTATGGCTGTCTAATGGCATGAGGGTCATTTTAAATATCATTGCTTCAGTTGCCAAAGAGGTGGACAGAACATGTGAAGTTTAACAGAACATCTGCTTCAAAGTGCATATGCTGTAAATTTATGGCCATTTCAGTATCACTGAATTGTTGCAAAATTTAACAGGATTCAGTACTTCCATAAAGATTTTAGCTTAAAAAAGAAAAAAAAAAAGTGTTTAAGAATAAAATTACACATGTGGTATTATTAATTTTAAGAGACTGAACAAAGATTCAGGAAAAGTGCCCTTGAGACAGCAAATATCATAAAGTAAAAACAAAAGGGTTGGGTGTTTTGTGGAGATGGGATGGTCATAAAGGTCATTCTTCAATAGAAAATATTTCCTAATCATAGGAAAAGTAAAAGGTGAACTTTTAAATGTATTTCTGCAAAATGAGCAAACACAGCCTCTTCTCTATTGCCAGTTACTGGATGGTGAAATCTCTCACAGAGTTTTAGAATTGAATGAGCAAGTGTCACAACAGTATGGATTGACATCTGCCTCTGTCAGATTTTTATGGCTTGCACAAAGGAGATTGAAGGCACACTATCACATAGGGAAACCTACCATTTGACAGAAAAGAGCATTTTCTGACCTGACCAACAGTGCTGGGACTTAAGTGAAGGCTCCCCAGAGTAGATGGTCTAAAACATTGATTCATTAGTCTGTTTAATCTTTATGGCTGCTAAGGGAGAGATCCTCCTTGATTTACAATCTGACAGACTGTCATCTCAAGAGGTCCCTGATCACTGTCCCTCCACCAAACTGATAAAACAAAAATATAAACCCTATTACCCATGATGCATAGAATTAGCATAAGGTTCAAGTGGAAAAGGAAATAAAAAACCACAAAGGACTGAACTCAGTATAGGGAGAAGTGGCTGTCAGGGAGCTACTCATAACTCCCCACTTTGGGAATACATGACCTGTTTTCCAGGCTCCATATGTACTGCAGCCTCAAGTGACTGAGTGAGAAGCAGCATAGAAGAGCTCAGACCCTCTACATGCTACCCACTCACCCTCATACCAGCAACACCATGCTACATTTTGTGTGCCAGTGTAAACTGATGATATAGGCCAGATAAGTGAAATATTGTCACCTATTGCTACTGAAGATGAAGGTAGTCTACAATGACATGGCTAGGTTGGAACAAGATGATCTTTAAGGTGCCTTCCAACCCAGGCCACTCCATGATTCTATGATTCTATGACCAACCAAGATGGAGACAGCTCCTTTGTAGATGCAGAAGGTCAAAGAGGATGAATTTCATCCAGTATGTATGCCAGTATTTGGCCATAAATGACCCCTTATAGCACTGTGGTAATGCAATGTGTACAAATGGAAAGATGTAAATAAAGAAAAAAGCAATGTGATTATATTCAATGGTGGTGAGAATGACCTCTTTCTGGGGGAAGCAAGGGCCAGCTGGGAAACCAGGTGCCAAGGCAGATCCAACAGTGAAGCCAAGACATCAGCTCACAGTTGGTGATCTGGGGGTCAGGATCAGACTTACTGAGGGAACCTTGGGTCAGACACAGCCCAGGATGAACAGGCATGGCTCTGGGGAGGGACCAGGACTTGGGGCTGTGACAGGACCTGGCTCAGCAGGGACCATGGCCGGGGCTGAGGGGAGCTGAAGACCAGTCCCGCTGCAATGACACTGATTGCCCTGAGGTGTAACAAGGGGCTCTGGGCCCTGGGCAGGGTTCAAAGAGCTCAGGAGTGGTAGGCAGGATCAGGAAAAGCTGGTGGTGCCTTCAGAGCCCTGGCAAAATATACATGTACCATTATACCCTTTTGGTAAACTTGCATGGGGGCTGAGGCAGGACAGGAGTCAGAATGAAAAGGTCTTAATGCATGGAGAGATGTCCACATGGAGAGAACAGGGTGGGTCCCCCAAGAGGATAAAAGTCCACTCAGCAGAAAAAATAACAGCCAGGGTTACAGTGTCACCAGCCAGAGAAACCCTTGGGTGGCTTCTAACACAGGCCAGGACTGATCCTTGCTGAGATTGCCCCAGAAGAAAGTTATGTGAAGAAAGGCAGCAGAATAAAGCCTCCCTTGTCCAAGGACAACTCTTCACAAGAAGCTTTTCCATGTGGTGGAAAACTACCTAGAAAAAGAACAACATAAATGCTCAAGAAAAGTCAACTCACATACATTTTTGCTTAACATTTCCTGTCGCTCTTATTAAGTGTCTTCTGTATGGCCAGAGAATGAGGGATGTTGGCACTGGCATTTTTAACCATAAAAAATTTAAATAATACAAAGACAATCTGAATATCCAGAGCAAATTAATATTCTTCATTTCCTGTTAAACCTCGGTGCTTTATTTGCATTTATCTCTCTGACTGTATTTCTGATTCTCAGGTACTGTAGCCTATATTAACAGTCACTTTGGGTTTAACATCATTAAACGTTCACTGTCAAGTCCCCGCAAATCCCACATTCCCCTTGTCTCTCAGGCTTAAAAAACTCATTTAACACTAAGGGCTAATTAATTAACTGGGTTTTCCTATATTTAATGGAGAATACCCTAAACCATAGAGCCAAACCCCACTGAAATTTAGTTCACCGGGGCAACCTATAATTATACCCTACCAGATTTAACCACTATTCTAATTCATATTTATTATTACAGTAGAAGTATGTATTGTTGTTATTATGAATATGCTCATATGGAAAATTGCACAAGCTACAGTGTACAAGAATATTGTATCATGAATGTGCAGGATGAACTGTAGAAACAGGGCATGGGCCTTAAAACTGGTTTTCACTCTGAATGAATAAATATAAAAATTTCAGAGTGAAAAAGAAAGACAAATGCATTATTTAACATACTAGTAAACTCAAGGAAATAAAACCTGCTCAATTTTTATACCACATTCACAAAAGTTTTCACACACCTCCAGATGGTCAATTAAGTTTTTTAGTGTCGACAAACTGGTTTTCATTATTTTCATTGTCCATATTGGCTTCTGTAAAATTAATTTTTGTTCATTATCCTTTATTTATAGATGATTGCTAGATAAGCATACAAGTTCAAAAAGAAAATCAAATAGGTGTGTGGCTGTTACTTGATGTAGCATGTTTTAGAAGACAACGATGACTGTGGTGAATTAGCAATGAGCCACAAACAGGGCATATAGCACTGTATGGTTATGAACATCTGCTTCAGGTGTGTCAGTAGGACACAGAGGACTGGCACCTGCTCCCTCTATGCTCAGTGGGAGCTCTTCTACTGACATAAATAGAAACTAGCTTCTAGCTTCACACAGCTATAGAAGAAAACAGAGAAAACTCTCTCTTGTAGAGACTGATTTTTTTTTTGTTTTACAAAATTAGTGAAAAATTATTTGCAAGTTTCTAATTTTTTTCCAAAGACAAAACAAAAACAATCAAATTCTCACCCATCTTTACTCTGAAAAACTTTCTTTTAGAAGGGTTAAATATTTCAGTACATTTTATAGTGTCTAGTATCTCTAGGTATTTCTATATCCTGAGATGCTCTGCCACGTAGAAATATGAGCAATCTTGTCCCATGACCTTCTGCATCTCCATGAGTCTGCAAAGAACAAGGCAGAGATACTGATGTGGATCTTTACAGAAATCTAGCTGTATAGCTCATGATGTATACCTGTTCATGATAGTTTTTCAGATGTGGAACCCACTTTCATATCTCTCCAGCAGTCCAGCCTTGTACCTTTAAAAAGTCACTCTCAATGGAGTAGTAAGGTAGTGCATCAGAGATACAAATGCACATTCAATTCCTAAAACTAATTGAGAAGTCCACCTCAACAAGGTAGACTCAAACACACCCGTGGCAACAGTCTGTTCATCATGAGCAGATCACTGAACACAACGCTCCACAAGAACCAGCCTTCTAACTGGTCTTATTGGGAGACAGTGATAATTATATTCATTGGAATAATAATGCTGATCATTTTCCACTTGGGCTCTACAGTGAAAAATTGGTAAATACTGCATGCATTTCTGCATATAACTTTGTGAATGCATTTAATTTTTCCCATATCAGGGAAAAATCTTTTGGAGCACAGGTAAATAGTTGAGTCCATTAGGAAATGCTGATGTTGGGGCATTCAGACCCCATTGCTTGTAGGCAGGTACATGGTGCTAGCACTGTATGTCTGAGAAAAACAAAGGAGCAGCACTCTTTAGAATATGCAGTAAGGAAGGAAATACAGATTTAAATTCCAATATGGGGTAACCAAAGCTATGGAAATGTTAATGAATTGTATTCAGCAGAGGTAAAGTCAGTAGGGAGGAAAACGCCAGTACCTGGCTGTGACTTAATTGTTACTTTACAAGTGTTTATGTGCTCTGTGTTTAATGAGTGCAGATTGGGAGTCCAGGACTCAATTAAAAATACTATAAACAAAATAGAAGAGTACAAAGGCAAGGAGAAAGCATGATAAGCCCACACTCTAGGGCATTGTGATTGGGAAAACATCATACCACATATAAGATGTCCCCAGATCTAAAAGAAATAGCAACAAATGTTCAGAGGGATCAACTAAATGATTCAGGAGTAGGTTTGAGAGAGTCTACAACACAAGGAGTGACTACAGCTGAGGAGAAGAGGAGACCCTTTATCTTAAAGGCTGAAGACCCATACACCAGACAGAAATCTGACATGGCTAGCAAGATATATTTAGTGTTGAAAAGTATTTACTTCAAAAGTGTAGTGTGCTCCAGAGAATGTAAGGATTCCCTCAGAACTGTCATTTTTCCTTTTTTAGTATTATAGGAGAATCAGTACTCAACTGAAGACATGGTTCAAAGAGCATCATCTTCCAACAGGCTTAAACTTTCTCTGTGCTTCAAATAACTCAGGCATACACATAAATCAAATCAAATAATCAGAAACATGAAGTGAGTAATAATGATTAATGACAGAAATTGGAATCAATGAATTACACGCCACTCTTTGAATTACCCAGTTAGGATTTAGGTACTATGAAATCAGTGGCTGTAAATTCTGATCACAAGGCAATTTTGTTGTCTCTTTTAGAGCCCCATGACCACCACAACAGCAGTGTTTCAGGCAGTGTATTAGTCAAGTAGGATGGAATTACAAACCACCTGCAAGTCACCACCCTTGGCAAACAAGTTATTGTCACTTTTGATTCTGACTGTTAGCAGTATCACTGGTTTCATCTCACAAGACAGTTGGTGCCTGTTAATAAAGCCATTATAATTAAGATAATCAGTTGTTGCTTCTGATTTGATTTAGCTGCAAGAAAACAATAGTTAGAGATGTCAACTTTCTAAAAAAGGTCAAAATTGAGATGCATATTCGGAAGTAGAACCTGAGACACCTGAGAAGACTGAAGTACTTGCAGGATTCAAGGTCCTTCAACTAAACACAGAGCTCCTAAATGTAGCTTTTTGAATAAGGACTGCGTCCATTTTCAGGCATTTATGTCTTCACATTTATCTTTGTCTGCTTTTATGGATGATGATTCTGTCTCCAAGATATACTTTTGCCTGCAGGACCACCTTGTGACCACATTGTTGGTGTTTCTAAAGTAAGAAAACTTTTACTTTTTAAAACACTTGTGCATGGACTCAGGAGAACAGTTCTCTCACACCCAAACCTGTCTCAGCAATCTCTGTTGGGGGATCTCCTCCTGTGATGACCTCACATACCATTAACACCAAGGGGGCAAGATGACCCTCGTTAAGAAAGGCCATGCTGTCATCAGCCTCAGGGCAGATGAGAGCTGTAGGCAAACTGAGTTCAGAGAGTTTTCAGGCTGTCAGCAAGGACAGTATGTATGCTGGGTACCCGTGATGAGATATCCAGTAAGATAATAATTGTTTCATTATTATGTTGTGTTTAAAACTATTCTCATTTTTCTTAATTAATGTTTGGGTTGCACATGTGGAAAACTCTATAAAAAGAAGCTGTCCATCATTATTTATTTCAGCCTGGATTACTTACAGTGCCTTGAGAAACTGTTCAGAGATGCTACATAGTGATACTAACACATTACCGCAGACCACCCCCCTACCCCCCTCCACCCTCAAATTCTTGTATTTTACAACCTGCAATTGCATAGAATCACTTATTGCCAAGTGGTCATTTTCTCACATTTGTTATGACAACAGGATAAATGCCAACGTTTGTCAACATCTTGTAAATGATGAGTCTTAATGAGGCAATCTAGTGTTTCACCCCTCTGAGGAATCTCATAATAGGATGAGCAAAATATCAGGTTAAAGGAAGTGGGAGGTAATCCCAAGGGACAGACCTTTTCTTGTACAATATATTCCTCAAGGTTTTGCTTGGAGTGGGTTCTAGGATGCAGGCCAATTTGGCGTAGCCCCTTGTACAAAATTTTAATTGTATTTTTATCAAATCCAGCAGAAATGCAGTCTGCATGTTGAATCTGTCAGTAAGCAGTGCCCTGGGAGAAAATAACAATATGAGCTTTGAGAACTTTCACCTAATACATGAACTTAAAGTTACTCTTCCTAAGCTGAAGAATGTACCTAATGTGCATTCTCTTGATCTCTCCTGCTTTTTTGATTTGTTTGGGTTTTTTTTTTAATTTTGATTTTGAAAAATATATTTCTGTCTTTCGAGCTTGCTAATTTACTTCAAGAGGTTTCTCTGTAAAAAAATGCCAGGCACATTTCAGCCCAGCATTTTCTTTTTAGTTATAAGCCAAAGTGGAAGAGAATTCTTTCAACTCCTCTGAGCTTTTTAATGTGTTGCTTTTTAAATATATATGTACACTACTCTGCATTTCAGAATTTTATGCCTTAAAAACTTGAGTAAATAAAGTGTGTAAGAGGGCCCTACAAAAGTAATACTTAATTAGAACAAGACAGGTTTTTCAGAAACAAGTACTATCACTTAATCACTCTATAAATGATACTATAGAAAATCAAGAGATATTGTGTTTTCATAACAAGAAACATATATGATTTAGGATCCAGCCAATTGTCTTGCAAAATTAGAGTTCATTAGAAATTTATTTTTTTTATTATCTGGCAGGTTTGTTATTTATTTGGCTAAAACTGAAAACTCAAAGAATGTCAGAGATTTCATTTTGGAGAACTCAAAAACAAGGAAGCAATAAGTTATAGCACTGTTTTGGCTTTAAAAAATCCACTGGAAAATTACTTCTATTCTAGTAGAATATGTTGAATATCACTGAAATAATTCATACAAAATTATGGGAATTTTAGAATTTCATTAGGTCATGTAACTTCATTTCAATATTTTATATATTGCATAGAAAAATAGTAAGGCTAATAATGAAGTGCTTCTGTAAACTTATATTCATGTTCTTTTTAAAAAAGAAGGGTGTGTCTGTATGTACTGAAAAACTAATTCTTTAAAACTCTCAGAAATTTCAGTTCTTTGTTTTTATTTTGGCTGAAAATAATTCTGAAATTGCAAATTTTCTTTTGGGACAGACATTTCAGTTGTTACTACACATCACTATAAGTGGTGAAGGACCCATGTTCTCTAAGATATTTGGCTTCAGAGCACCCATTTCAATCTATGGGGTTTTTTCTCACCATATATCCTTTCTCCCTCATAGTGCCTTCTGTACCTCCTAGGATCTCCTCTGCATCTACAGTGCCTTGAGAAAGGCAATGTATTGATATATTCTGATTTTCACTTTTGCTGTTCATCTGTGTACTGGAGACACAGTTTAATTGGATTTGGATTGGCCATGACTGTGCCTTCTCCTGCCAACAGAACTGATGTTGTAGTCTTTTCCTACTAATTGTTTGTATAACAACTGTTAATGTTAATCAGAACAACTGCAACTGGCTCTGGTTTGCATCTGTTTTGCTTTAATCATCATTTAAGTGTTAACTTAGAGTCCAGGAAGGGAAGGGAGACCTGCCTTACACCTGTGCATTGCTAACAAGCCCCTAGAGCAGCATACTATTTTGAACTTTATTAGCCACTGAATTTTAAGTAGACCAAATTGTCAATGTTTGCATTGGTAGGTTCCTTCACTGAGACCATTTGTATAAATATAAGTGAGAGGGAAAGACAGGGAATGCATGCAGGGAGACAGACGGGCAGAGGTCAGTCCAACCATGAACCTAAGTGGAACAAAGTTTTCTGATTTAGACAAATCATGTGAGGAGACATAGACTTTGGTACTCTCCTTGTCACATAACAGATTTTGTGACTTGCAAAACTTATCCACTGAAGTCATTAAAAAAGGTGGGTGAGTCAGATGTGTGGGGCTTTTGCAGATGCATTCTGAGGAGAGACAACGTGCTAACACAAATGCTACAGAAAACATCCATTGCAGTAGTCAATGACATAAAATAGCTTTCATGGGAAACAAAATAAATTATTGGTTCCTTCCTTAACTCTGTGGAGTTCAGAGGCATATACATAGGAAAAATTTCTTCTCTTGAGGCAAAAATCTAATTTTCAGATGACAGTAAAGGGTTTTGATACAAATGAAAGCATGACACTGCAGGATGTACTATATAAAGGCAGACCTTACCCTTTAATCCCACTGTAGCTCTTTCTCCATATAATATAGGAGCAAGATTTAGAAAGAAAGCTATAGTAAGACTTGTCCTTCTGACAGTCCTCCTCAATCTCTTTATAAGCAAAAAAGAAAAAAGGGTAACCTTTTGTAAGGGTACCAGTATGAACTATTGATAACAGGTCACCCTTTCTAGCACTCACACTTTCTTTTGCTAATATATCTCTAAATCTTCTCTAATCTCATAAATGCAAAGTACTTTCACACATAAAAGATGTATTTATAGTAGGGAAGATTTGGGAAGAGGGAATAAAAGCAACTGGAATTTCAATTGAACCTATCATAAACCTACTTTCACTTTTGTAAAAAAAAAAAAAAAACTCATCCATTCTTACATGATATCATATTGTATTTTCTTTATTTAACTAAGGGATGGAAAATTAAGAGTGTCCAGATTACAGCAGACTAAAACCACTTGTATTTATTCCTGAATACATTGTTTCCTAATATTCCTGAGACCTTTTTTCCCCTCCTTTTCCTTCCTGACCCTTCATTTCTTCATTAGTAAGGACTGAAAATTAAACAATTCATAAACAAATTTTAAGGAAACTATTAATTTTATTCAACATTCTCCTGAACTGTCAATATGTAAAGTATTGACTGACTAGGGAAAAATTACTTGCAAATAACACTAAATTGTGTTGAATTCAGTTAGCTGTACAGCCAAAGGATACCTTATTTCTGACCAATGCATGACAATTTGAATGTACCTATCCCGAGGCAGACAGTTCAGAGAGGACATGTGGGAAGAAACACCTTCCACGCTCTCATCTGATGTGAGCATTTTCTTCCTTTCCAAATGGAGCTTCATCATCTTGCATTAGTTGTGGCTCACTTGCAGCTTTCCCATCTTCATTAGGACACTTGGACATTTCTGCAGAAGTACAATCTTCTTTTAAATGTGTAAATAATCAAGAAATAAATGAAAAAGAAGCTTTGAAAATGAATTTTTATTGCTGTGTAATGGATATCCAGCTTTTATCATGATCTGAAATAGCTGAAGAAATTATAATGCTGAATGTCTCTATTCCTTAGTAGTGATTGGATACACAATACGTACGCATGACCATCCAGCTGTACATAAGTAAAGGGTTTTTTGCTGAGTGACTGAAAGCAATCCAACACTAATAAAGCTATACCATGGAAACCTTCTCCACTGTTCCTGTCTCGTGCCCAAGTTTCTGTTTCTCACCTCTAACCAGCATCAGCTCCTGTACAGCTGTTGTGGTTTAATCCCAGATGTCCACAAGGCCTCACAGAGCCACTCACCCATCCCCTCGCCAGTGGGACTGGAGAATCAAAAGAGTAAAATCTGGAAATCTCATGGGTTAAAATAACAACAGTTTAATAGGGAAAGCAAAAGCCACACACACAAGCAAAGAAAAACAAGGAATTCACTGCTTCCGACGAGCAGGCAGGTGTTAAACCATCTCCAGGAGAGCAGGGCCCCATCATGTGCAACAATTACTTGGGAAGACAAATGGCATCAGTCCAAACATGCCCCTTTCACTGGATACCTCCCCCTATACACTGGAATATGCCTCTGGTCAGTTGGGGTCACCTGTGCCTGATGTGGCTCCTCCCAGTTTCCTATGGACCCCCCAGTCACCAACATGGCAATGTGAAAAGAAAGGGGCTTGGCCCTGTGTGAGCATGACAAAAACATCTCTATATTATCAGCCCTGTGTTCAAAACACAGCCCCATTCTAGCCACTGGCAAGAAAATTAACTCTACTGCAGAAAAATCCAGCACAAGTGACTAAAAAACCCTCAGTGGAGCAGTGTCATTAAACCACTGTTCAATAACCCTTACATGTGACACCACCATGAATCCTTAAAGAATATAGCCTCCAGTGGCCTCCTTTTCTCAATGGTGAGTGCACTCAGGTTCTCCGTGTGAGATGAGATGCTGCACATTTCTTCACGTCTTCATTGCAAATCTGGTCTCTCTATGTTACAAAGTTCAACACTTCCAGCTGGTAAGGGAACACTGTTGGGAATATTAGTTAAAGAAGTTATGTCTTTATATTTTTGAATTTACAAATGAAAGCCCGAGAAGGACTTTGACCCAGACCTCCACAGATCCACCTTCCACTGAGGCAAAAAATGACTTGCTCCTAACAAATAATTCAACCAGGCTCTATCACCTCCTAGAGAGTCTGAAGTGACAACAAAAGGTGACAGTGTTGAATGATTCCACTTTCATCTATTCCAAATGATTATGGGGTTTAGTCTAATAAATTCCACTATATAAAAATAAGTATAAATGATGACAGGAAAGATGCAGCTTAGTCCCTGCATAAAGAGATTTGTTTGAGTTTTTTCCCCCTCACATAAATAGAGGTCTTTCTAGGAAGGTGAGTTTGTGTATACTTATCTTCAATTAAGCTCAGGAAACTCGCAGGGAGGCTGTAAAGCTCTGTAAGCTCTTAAGACTGGACGGCACTACCCCATGAGCACAGCATTTAAAATCAGTGGAGACGGAGAACCCCTAAACATAACTCCCTTTAAATAGTCAGACCTTGTTAATCCAAGCTTAGTTTAACCAAACGCCCGAGTATGTGAAATGCTTAAGTGGCAATCTGTCTCCAAGTCTGAATGTACCTTTGATTTGTTAATCTGATTGTAAGGGTGGGGGTATCCTGTATGAAATGAAGTTTGCAAACAGCTTTGGATTAATCAGTCTTACATGCTACAAAACAAAGTAGATTCCTGCCACTGTATTTATCATCAGGAAAGGCTGGCACCTTTTCTAACTGGCTGATTTATAGAATTGCACATTTGGCATAGCAGTATAATATTCAGATGGCAGAGTTTTCTAATAAGGAAGTGCAATGAATGTAAATAAATGGAATGTACCTGAAATTATGCACCTAACTTTTGAGTAGACTATATCCTGGTAGCTTAAAAAAAATCATTATCAGAATGCATTAAGATTCTGGACAACCGGACTAATACATAGCAAATTTGTCACCTTTAAAAGATTCATTTGTGTTTATTTGGCCTCTTACTCATGTGTTTATTCTGTTATGGTTCCAAGGAAATGCTACACATTAAATCTACTAGATTCTGATATAAGGCTGCTTGTCATTTTGGTTCTATTCAAAGAATTTCTTATGTTTGATATCTACATTAATGCTGGGGCATCTGTCCATTTCCAAAAATGAGCTATCAAACATCTGGTTGCTGGTAATAGCTGCTTTATCAATGACTCCTTCTCTGAGTCAATAACCTCATTTGGACTGTAGCAGGACAGGTTTGGTGTACAGCCTTACAATTTTGTAGCTCTGTGTTTCTGTAGTATGCATGAGACTGTCAGACAGGCCCAGTGCCATGTAATTTGACTTCTTACCAGAATGAAATACGTTTCTGAAGATGCAGTCTCATGTTGTTTTTCCAGAACAGGAAAATAATTCTTCTGTATGTTTAATATTTTAACAAAATCCAAGGACTGGAATTAACAAATGAATGTTTGCTGGATTTCTTTCTTGCCTTGACTATACTCTGTGTGTATATTAGCATACATGTGCAATATTGTGCCTTTTGGCAGCAGAGTTGCTGTCACCTGAGTTAAATGCAGTAATAATGCAAAAAGGCCTTCACATGGTCAGAGTATTAATTTAAAAGATAGACTATTATTAAAGAATTCTTCCCCCAAATCATGTTTTTCATGTATTTTTCTTCCATCACATTTATGAGGTTCAAATATTTCTCATTATGGAGAGTTATTGCATTGAAACCATTGTCTTGACTACAATGGAATCATTTGCTTCAGTAAAATAACATTACATCATTTAGATAGATGAAGCACTAGTCAGAAGTTTTATCTGATTAATGGTATTAGGGTATCCTGATGAACTTACTTGGGTTTTCAGAAGACTGCAAATAACACAGGTTATATGTGGTACCTACCATTATTACTGCCAAATGCACCACAACCACACGTGAAACTGCTTATGATGAAGCCAAATGTCAAGGTAACCATGGGAGAAGATCAAGACTCATCTGGGCAAAATTTTGGACTTCCTGCTCTAGTTTACATTCTGGACATAAAATATAAATATTTCTATCATAGCACTGTTTCTCTGAGGTCCTTTTATTGTTGTTTTTTGGGGTTTTTTTCCTCTTTTGTTTTGTTATTATTGGTTTTGATACTGCCTAGCTCAAAATGCTTAGCAAGTTCACTTGGAAGCCTGGAAGAGACACACTAGAATAGCCTGGAACAGTTTTGTGCACTGGAACAGATTTCCCAGAGATGTTTTGAAGTTTCCCTCACTGGAGATACTCAAGAACCATCTGGATGCCATCCTGTGCCATGTGCTCTAGGATGACCCTGTCTGAGCAGGTCAGACTAAATGACCCATGGTGGTTCCTTCCAAGCTCACCCATTCTGTGATTCTATGAAGCCTGAGGGTATTCCATAGTGCAAAGACCCTCAGAGCATCACTGACTCAGGCTGATAAATTGAGCCACTTTAGAATATCAATATGTGGGTCAAATTCTGAAGTCATACTCAGAATCTACTGTGCCCATTCCAAAAACTCTGACTGTCTTCGGGTTGGGTACATCACTTACAAAGCCAGTCGTGTCTTTAATTGAGCTGACTTAGGATCACGCATCATGTTTAATAGTTGGTGTGTTTAAGGCCAGTGGTGATACCTAAGAAATTTTTTAATCAGCATTTATCTACTCCTTCCTGTTTTGGTTGCTTTCAGTTCAGGAAATTACTCCAAATTGTTTGGATCTTTGGCCCTCATTATGTTCATTTTTGAGTCTGAAAAAGAATATTAGAAAAATTAACATTTGCCTGTTCTGATAGACAGTATTGCTGTCACAAAAGTAGTAAAGATAAGAAACAAATGGCTATTGACATGACTGATCTTGTCTTCTTTGAAAAGTTAATCTGCACTCATCCATTTTACTCCTCTTCCTTCCACTACCCACACTGCAGTCATTCATGTCTTTGAGAGCCACATGGTGAGCCTGACACCTAAAGTGTAAGGTAGGCCCCAAAGTGGTTACAAGCTGTTTTCCTCAAGGCAGCTACAGTGAACACCCACAGTTGTGGTAAATTAGAGCAATATAACGCAACTCCTCTGCTCCTCCCTGAATGTGGTTTGCATGAGCATCTAATCACTTCATCCAGTTTTGCCCTCTGCTTTGCCTGGAAGTGAGCTATTGGTATGATCCTCTCACTCCCATTTGATGCACTACTCATCACATTGTGCCTGCCATTTCTCTGGCATTACCCATCTGTGATATTGATGCATGGGAGCTAATTCCATTAACAACCTTGCAGGCTGATGAAAGCCTTACACTGAAAACACATCTGCATTCTCCTTCTTCTTTCTCCATTGCATAAAACTCAAAGAATTGATCTTCAGTGCCTACCCTGCAACCTCATTGATATTAGCAGCTTGATGACACACCCAATGTGTCTGTTAGCACTGTTCTGTATCAGTGTCAAGCAGAACAGATAACTGATAACATCTGACACAACTAGGCAGGAATTCATAACTTCACAAAAGACAATATGCTGCTTTATCATCCTGCTGGTAGAGTGGCTTGGGAAAACTTGTCTTGGGATGTAAAAGAAATGTTCTTGAATCAAGGAATTCTTTGCCTAAAACTTACTATGCAATAGAGTACACCTATTTGTCTGAGATATCAAGTTTCTGTGTGGCTATTGCTGAAATACAAAAATAGCTATTTTTAAAAACATGGGTTTTCTCCGTTATGCTGCTTCACAGGTGCCTCGAAAACCAGTGGAAATATCAGAATCAGTTCTGAGGCCACAGAAAACAAAAACCCAACATCAGTCAAGCAGTTCCAGCACTACAGCATGAACTACTGGACAAGAGCAAAGTAGCTGTAGCCTGAATTTAAGCTAACAAAGCATCCCATTGCATATCACCTTCTGGAGTCCAGAACACAAATTCACTTTAGAAGGGGCCGATTGCACTGGAAATACAGCAGTAATCATCTCATTAAACAAAAGTGCATGCATTAAGATATCAGAGGACTTTGTTCCAGCCATGGAGCTGCAACTTACCCATCTGAGAAATTCTATATGCTCTTTTTTGCTATTTGTTATCCAAAAGAATGGTGCTATATGGGCAGTCACTTACTTAACAAGCAGAAAGGGGAAAACCAATTTTTGATTAAGTGGTCATTGAAGTTTGTGAAGAAATTAATTTTATTATATCCCTCAGGGCTATCAACATTGAAAAAACCCTCAAGGTATGAGAGTGCTGTATTCTGTTGTCCTATATCTAGTAGGCTACATTTCTGTGTGCCTTTGTGTATGGTTTCTCTAGACAGATAAGGCTCTTTTTGTTGTTTTCATATTCATTACAGGGATTTTGTTTCTTTAATTCTACCATTTCCATACTCTAATATCATTAATTGCTTTCCATAGTTCCTTCAAGTTCTTTCTCTTCATGGTCAGATTAAAATCAGTGCAGTTTAGTGATGGATAGAAGAAAGTGGCAGAGACGGTACATCAGTTCCAACTGTGTACGTTCCCATTTAAGCAAGTCAGGATTCTACTTCAGATCAGAAAAAAAATCAAAACTATTTTCTAAAGATACATTTCTTATGGTGGCATGTGTTATCAGATCGTCCTCTGAATGTTGCAGAGGTGTGGATGGGGAACACCAGTTCTGCCCCATTCCTAATCCACATTTGCAAACAGATATTATTTCACAAGAAAAACAGATTAACAGATTGATTTATTTTCCTTCTTTCCAAGTGCTACTTTTAAACACAAAGAAGAAATAGGCATTTGGAAGCAGGAAAGCAGGAATAGAATGATCAGATGCTTCTAGGCAGATTTGCCACTTGAATTTTCTGTGTTGCACCCATTTCACAGCCATTCTTTGAAAACATTCACACTGTTTTGTGGGGCTGTGAATGGCCCAAAACGAAACAGAACTGAATGCTTTAGTACAAATCAGGAGCTGGTCATTTCCTGCAATATCTGGTCTATCTACCTCATGCCTAGAGCCAGGGAATGGAGAAAGAAGGGAGGATCGTCATGGTGGAAGTTCCACGGTGTTGAAGTTCAGAATAAATCTGTCTCCTGGCAACTCTTCATGTTTGCTTTCCCTTCCCTCTATCCACTGTTGTGGTACAGCAGAATACAAAGTCAGCAACAACTTTATATCTTCCTGCTGGGAAAAAAAAAAAAANGAGTAAACAGAAAAGTGAATCAGAAAATGGAGCCTCTCCTACCCAGACATGTCCGTCCTGCCATGTAAAAAGATGATGAAAATCATATCCCTGTATAATCATCTGGGTTTTAAATCTAGAGAGTTGAGGAGGACAAGAGTTTCCAGACTTGATGCCCAAACAGCACTCCTGATGTATTGCCCAGTGTTCTAGTAACAATACCAACTGCTGAGGGCTAAAACTAGTCCTCTGCCTACACCTTGCTCTCTCCATCTCTTCCTAACTCTGTTTTCACTCTTACCACTTCTAAATTTAAGTCAGATATCTTAAACTAGGACATGAATGTTTTAAGATTAACATTCAAAACTCAATTTTACACGAGCTTACTACTCTCTGAGCCACTCTGGTTCCGGCCGCAGATGGAGTATGTTTCCCTTTATCATCTCTTTACTTCTTTCATCTCGGAAAGAAGTGAAGCAACCAGGAAAGTGGTTTTAACTAACACATGATCATTATCATAGCTGGGATTAAGGAGGTAATATCCAGCTCAGTGGTGGTAGCCTCTGAAGATGAACTAACTCCCTCTCTTGCAATTGTGGTATTGAGTTCAAATCTGCATATATGATGGACAGGCAAGCCCTGCTTTTCATAGGCACTGGCCTCAACTTACAGATGGACAAGGCCTCAAATGACACAAGAAAGCTCCCTGCCACACTCCATTTGTCTAAATCACATTCTGTCCCTGATGATAAAAGAAGAAAATCCATTTTAAGAATGAACCTGCTCATAATATCCACATTTCCTAGTGAGGATTTTTAAGGCAGGAAGTAGTCCAAAGGAAAAGATTTAAAATATTCTTAAATTTCTTTTATGAACCAGTCTGTTAGCTCCTAATTTCGTAGACCTTTTGACACAATCAAAGGCAGCTTTCCCTCTTGTCTTACAGGTACTCTGTTCCAGACTGGAGCCAGAAATAAGCCTGTATGTAATGTGACTCAGGTGACTGATCACATTAAAAAGAGTAAAAACCAGTGACAGAAAATTCGCAAGGAACGAGTGGCCTGCTATGTTTTGCATGATTCATTCTTGGCCAGTGAATAAATTTAAAAAATGACATCTTAGAGACCAGGAAAAAGAGTGGGTGGAAAAGAATACAATGTATTTCTATCACCTCTCCATCTCTATTAGAGATGGACTGGCAAGAAGGGGGGTACCTGCTACCCCAAAAGTTAAGACAAATGCAGAATTTCCTTTGCTAAAGGTTACTTCAGCAACTGGCAGTGTGTGCTTGTTATTCCCCAAACTTTCTTCCTGCTCTGAAATCCTGTGCTACCCTCCTGTGACATTTTCTTGCATGCGCTCCACTGAAGTTTGGGTCTATTGTTTCACAACAAGGGAGCTGATCCTTCAGCAGTTACTTATTTATTGAGGTCACTCGAGGTCAGTGATGTGAGTTTTATGGGGGGCTTTTTTTTTAGAATATGGTCAGTCTGGTGTGTTGGAATTCGTTTAATTTTGCAAAGAGAGATGTATATGGTGGGAGAGTTTAATTTCATAATTAGGTACATATCAATAATCACATAGGTTTATACCTGCATAGTGTGCATAACTGGAAATTTTCAGTATCATCCTCCTGTCCTGATTTTGGTTTGATATTAATGGGCTCATATAGTTTTTCATGGGCAGGATCTTAGTTCCTTATTTTTCACAGAGGGTTTTTGTGTGCGTGTGTGCATTATGCAGCAAGGAAGGGCTACTCTGCTTTACCTCTCACATTTTCTCCTTGCCTGGGTGACAGGGGATTTGTTGACATTTGCTGCATGTCCTGTCGCTATTATAAATCGGAAGCTACATTTCAAGCTTCAGCACACTCAGAGTTAAGCTGCACTGGAAAGTGACAATGAAAAATAAAAATGGAAGAAATTTGAAGATGTGAAAAGGGAATTATTTGGGGGAGCCTTTTATTTTAAACCATTTTAAAATGGAGTGAGAAAAAAGACCTTGTAAGGATTTTTCAATGTAAGTTGAGTTGCAGGTTTGTTTTGTTTTGTTTTCCAAGCTGGACGCATAAAGTTATGGCTCTAACTCTTTGTTTGGTCACCAGAGTTTGCCACTTTAAAACTTTCACTTTAAAACAATCCTCAGTACAAAAACAAAAACAAAAAAAAAAAAAAAAAAAAAAAAAAAAAAAAAAAAATAGGTTTTGTGATAAAAATTTTCCAGAATTCTAAATGCACCCTTATAAATATTGCTTGTTGTCAGGATTTTAAGGAGCTGAGAAATTTGATGAAAACCCTTCACATTTCTGCTTATATAATATACAGCAAATGAATAGCAACTATTGCAAAAATTAACAAAGAAAACTCAAAGCAAAGTAAATTTTACAAAGCATGCCAAATAAAATATTTCATCTGACCGGATATCAGTATTTCTTTTATATTTTCCCTTTGCGGGAGATTTCTAGAAGAATGTTTGTTCTTTTCTGTTCTATACCTAAAGGGAAGGGGTGTTTTTCATCAGGATATTTCTCCTAAAACTCCAATTGATTTTCTTGTTATTTATGAATTTCATGTGGCCTTAAGAGGAATGTGACTAAAAATCAGTTTATTTATCTGGGCTACTTACAATGGTGTCTGTTTAGTGAAGTGTAATTCAGAGGCTCAATTTCATAAAGGTGACCACAATTCAAAACCACAATCCTTAAGAAAAGTAGAACAAACAGAAAGCATAAAATAATAGAAAACATGTAATTCAAGAATATTTTTCTTGACCTATTTGAACTTGTTTCATTTTTTTTTTTTTCTTTTTCTTGGGATAACTTACTGCAAAATAAAAAAAAAAAAAAAAAAAAACAAAAAAAAAAAAAAACCAAAAAAAAAAACCTGCAGATAATTTCGACCTCTTTTCCTTTATTAATAGCTATTAAATTTTATTTAAGCTTGATCGTTTTTAAAGGGATGGGTGGAATAAAGTGAAGCTTCCAATTTTGCATCCTGCTCTAATCTCCGATTTGAGAGTGCTATAGTCTGGGATTTTACATGGTAATATACGGGCAGCAGATAGAGAGATGTGATACATACCCACACCTTGGCATATCAATCTCGAGAGGGGCCTGAATATTTTGCACTGGTGGCCGACCAAAACACTCCCTTACGAACTTCTAATCAGCTAATCGCCCTGTAAGGGAACCTCCTAATTTTTTTAGTTGGGACGGGCTTGGGGTTTTATTTTTTGGGTGGGGCAACGGGCTTTTATTCCTAAACGGCATTCCTCCTGCCCTTAAGTTTAAGGCTATTTTCAGACTTGGCCAAACGTTTGATTTTTGTAATTATTGTTGGGATTTCCTCCCCCTTCTCCCCCCCGCCCCCCGCCACCAGACGAAAACTAAAATTGTGATTTAGATATTTGGTCCCAGCGGCCCTGCCTGTGCTCGGCAAATGGTTCCATGTCACTCGCTGCATCACAATATCGGAGTGGCGGCGCTCGGTGGCAGCTAATCCTCTGAGCCCGTTAATAAGCTTAGGAGCACGTTCATTGAAGACTGACGCGTTAGTCACAAACAGGGAGAAAATATCTACTGGGGGAAGCTGAATTGGTTTTAATCATCTGCTAATCACCAGTAATGAGACCTACTCTGGGGAAGAAAAGAAAAACAGATAGTCAGAGGGAGGTTTTGTTCTTCACAGCGGAGTAACAGGGAATGAGAGGGCAGCTGTTATTAGGAGAGAAAAGATGGAAAGAAAGGAGGGATTTGGCCAGACCAGATGAAACTTCTTCTGTGGCGCACTGTTTTGTTAGCTGAGTGTTTCTTTCATTCAGCCTCCAAAACTTCAGATCTGTCAGCCCCTCTGAAAGCCCCGGCCCACCTCTCCGAGCCGCCGGGGAGAAAAGGCGCCGCGACCCCGCCCCGCAGGCCCCGGCCCGGCCCGGCTCCC
>WEIU01017686.1:93571-140778 GCA_013389925.1 Aegithalos caudatus
TTTTTTTTTTTAAGAGGCGTTTTTCAATCTTGTTCCTTTTAAAGCTTATTGCAATCCTAGCTTGGTAAACCTACATCTCCACCTAGTGGTTTCACAGAAAGGGGACGCAATCGTTTTTTAGAGTGAGCTTCGAGATAATTTGCAGTCAACACCAGTGTGAAGAAATTGCATTCTTTCTGAAGGAAATATTTTAGAACTTATGATTAAATATACAGAGATAGATACATAGATAGATAGGTAGATATAATTAAATGTTGACATTTCTTTGTCATGTGAAATTATATAATATCTGTTTTATTTCTTAGTGTTAATAAATTCTTTCAATTACCAAGAGAAAAACAAGACTTGAGGACATTTTTCTAACCCCATCCTAAACAATGCTCATGCAGTGCTGGAAGATTCCCATCTTTCCTGCAGCCACATCTCTGCAGAGTGTGACCAAAGGTACAAACTAAGCACAAAACAGCTAGCAAGACTCAAAATGCCCTGAGACCTCTCCTTTGCACAGTGATGTTTTTTATAACTTTCTGGTTCAGGATACTTTATATCTGCCTTGAGGAACCTAAAGGAAATCCATGTAGGGAAGAGGCATGCATGATGTGTGTGACTTTGGTACCAGACTAACACAGATTTTTAAAGCTGTTCTGCCCTTTCCCTAAAGGATTAATATTGTAGTTTCTTTACTCTCCAAAAGATTCTATTTCCATTTTTTTCTTAAAAAAAAAATTATGAATAATATCTTGTAAAGGTTCCTTTTCAGAATTCTGGAGGTAAAAGCTCCAGTCCCAATACAGTTGCTTATTGTCCCATACAATCACCTTAAACCTTCTCTGAGAGAGATACCTCAGCATATTAATAAGGCCTCTTCAGAAACACAAGATTATATCTTCCAGTACCAGCAAATCAATTCCTTTTAAAAAATAAAATATAGGCAGAAATGAAATTAATCTCCTGATCCTGTCCAAAATATCTTATTTTTCTCAGCCACAGTTCTTATTCCTTTTTCATGTCTCTGCAGTGCCAGCCACTTCATGCAGCAGTGAAAGTCTAAGTGTTTTTTGGGGGATTAGAATGCTATTGTTTCAACAAAACCATCAGTTCCATAGGACTATCCAGAGTGCACAAAATTAAGAATGTGCCTAAACCTGTGCAATATTGGATCCTTCACATGGACAGTAGATGTACTGTTAATTAAATGCTACTTGTAATAAAATATATTAAAGTGATTGAAGCTGCTGTAGCTGCAGTGGGCCTAGAAAGTACAATAATCCTTCACTGTAATGTAGAATCGTCATGTCAGAAACATGTACAGTGCTCAGAAAGAATATAATTAATGCACATTAACATATATACTCAGAGACAGAATATATGAAGAGGGTGCTTTGGGACGTGATTAAATTTTTTTGTGATTTCAAATTAGGGAATTTTTGAAAACTTCCAGTTCAGTAATTTACAATGATTAAATGGTATCATAACTTTTCTCTAAAACCAAACAAATGTGAAGTAATGAGAAAATACGGGTTTATTTCATTAATGAGCTATTCCAGCCTTAAATATCGTTTTCCACAAATACAATAAATATTGATTTTCTTAGCTGATTAAGAATGGATGGCCACCCACAAATAATTAAACTAAATATTTAGTCTTGTATAGTTAAATGAAAAATTAGATGCTTGTTTCAGAGCTGGGTAGCATGTGAAGATCATTAGATAGTCCAAGGTCAGTATTGGATTAAAACTAAGATCTTCTGCAGAATAGCAAGGAGAATTTTTTTTTTTTTTTTTTTTTTTTTTTTTTTTTTTTTTTTTTAAGAAGGAGGGACATTTGGGGTGGCTCAGGCTGAGAACTGTTGCTATCTGAGATGGTCACTGAAATTCAGAGGTGAAAATTGGAGGTGAAAACGAAAGCTCATTTTCCTGTAGAGAAAGTTTACCCTTCCCTTGAATAGTGAGACCTGCAGGGCACTGTCAGTCAGCACAATGAATTTACCAGCAAGAGACCCGGGCTGGGCTTGCCCTGAGCCCTGGTGGCTTGCTGGGCTCCTTCTGAGCAGTTAGAAACAGTGTCCTTTTATGCATGCTCTGTCTGACACATACATGTCACAGATGGAGACCAAGTACTCTTGACAGCGCCCAGTTAGAAGCCATTTGGGCAGACAACACAAGTGCCGCAAAACTCTGTATTCGCTTTTAGGCAGAAAATTTGAGCTGGTTGAATAACAAGAATGAGGGATGGCAAAACCGCCACACTTCATTTCTTTGTTACTTTAGCTGACTTCTGACTTCTTTACATTTTAGAATTAGATTAAAAAGTAGGCTACATAACTTGTCAGAACCCCCCAAAAAACCTTATATTTTTTATTCTTTCTTCTGCTATGTATGCAGCCTAAAAAGTGGAAATTCAATCTCTTTAGGAAGAAGAAAAGGTGAGAGTCCATCTGAGCTTGCCCAGTCTTGCTTGCCAGTTGTTGGTTGTGCTCTCATTGTTTAAATCCATGCCAGCAGAGTTTTTTAAGTAATCTAAGTAGTCAATTAAAAACTCGATATGATTGAGCACTCTTCATTGGCTGTCACAGTAATAAAAGGGCTGCAAGTGTTTTATAAAGAGGATGAAGTATCTAGTGCTGCTAGTCAAAAAATATTTTTGCTTTTTCTCACTGTAAAATTCATAGTCTTACAACATGGGTAGATCTAACAAAAATCTAGGAAATCACTTTCTCATGAAAAAAAACAAAACAAAACAATTTGTGACATTTGAAATAAGTTACGTGATTCTTTAGGAAAACTGGAGACCCCACAAGTCTAGAAAAATAAAAAATCAAAATAGCAAATTTGCCAAAGTCCAGAGAGTTGCAAGTATTTGAACCACTGTAAATGTCTCGTCAGTTAATGAAACTTCTCATCCACTGCATCTTCAAGAGAATTATCTGAAACTCAGTGATCCGAATGGATCCCTTCCAACATATTATATTCTTTGAAACAAAAACCATTTAGAGATATAACCAGCAAATGGCATTCTTCATATTACATTTTCTCAGGCCTAAAAGTCTTTTGTTTTCCAGGCCAATGAACAAAACTCTACATAATTTTCCATACCCTTGCAGGTCAAGGAACCATGCAATACCCCACAGCTGTTGTATAACATAGCTGGAAAACTCCTGGTGATCTCATTGTGTGTTGTCTCTTGTGTGCTATGACTGGATTTCTCCATATTCAGAGTTTAATCTTCAGAGTTTGAAATAAGCATAGACTCTAGATGAGTCAGTTTTTCTAAAATTTTTGGTCTCATAAGTAGAACGACCATCACACAAAGTAAGTTCGTCATTTACAGGCACGTATTTTATCAGAGTTTTACTACAATAAACTGATATATAAACTCATTACAACTAATATATAAACACTAGTATAAATTTATAAGTTCTAAACACATTTTGCACTTTTCTTCTTTTCATAATCCCACTGATTATATTTTTATCATATTATTTCACCTTTTTATGGAGGGTGGCAGGGGAGATGATATGGAATGAAGCATTTTCAAATATAAGCCAAGATTTCTCACATCCATACTAATTTTAATGTAGTTTTACCTAACTGTTCTTGGAACTCCATACAGCCTATGAAGGATTTTCTAAAAAAAACCCATAAAATCTAGACTTCCTTCAGTCACAAAGGAAATGACCTGCAGAATGTCCAAAACTTACGTGAGCAGGGCAACACTATAGAATGCTTTGTCCAAGCTAATGGTAGGAAAAGGCAGCTTTTCTTCAGCCTGTTACTCCTACTTCTGGGGTTTTTTAAAATCATTCCCAAACCCTGCTAAAAGATCAAGATATACTTTAGTTTTATTCTTTAAACAAAACCAAAAACAAACAAAAACCCCCACCAAACAACACAAACCCCGCACATATCACTTTCATCTGTTTGTAAATATTTCATTGGTCTGTATTCTGAGTACATCTAATATTACCATGCACTAAGACTTCTGCACATAGTGAGCAGTGCAAACTGGAAAAAAAAAAATAAAATTGCATGGGGGAGAAAGGGGTGTTTGTAATTTTAGCTGAAGTCCAGGATGGCACTTATCTGGTGATTTCAATAGAGCAGGTATTAAATTGTAACTGATAACAAAACCTTTTGACTAATTTAATTGGCACACAGATTGGAATTATGTAAAATATTTTCCTTATTTCTAATAAAGCTATGTATTTTACTTATTGCTATTAAATGTATATATATATAGACACATTTTTCTATATAGCTGAGTAACTTAGAAAAGGAGAGAATATAAATAAAATCACCTAGATAACCATTAAATGATATTAACAAATACAAGTCATTGATGTGTCTCCCTTGTGTAGAATCAAAGTTGTAGTGGAGAAAAAGGAGAAGAGGATGCTAGGAATCTGTAAGGTACTCTCCATAGATGACACAGAGTAAATGTACAAAAATAAGACAAAAAAAGAAAAGTTTGTAACATTTATTAGCTAAACATATACCCAGAAAAAAATAATGGATATATTCATATATCAACTGACATATATGTTTAACTTCAAATCTGCTAATAGTAACTGTAGGTTTAGTACAAAGTTGGATTCAGATCTGAAGTCATGCAACATAGTCCAGCCCAAATCTTTGCAGGGGCTAACAGATGTTGCTTCAGTTGTAAAGGTATTGCTAGGATTTCAGTCCACAATTTGGCAAGGAGCTGATGAAACAGACTTTAAGATTCTCTTCCAATTTGGCCTTAGTGCTTTTCTTTGCCATTAATAGTAAACTTTCAATGGTTTTGTGTTATGAAACAGTTTTCTGGGTTGATGTATTGCATGGTGTAGTTCAGCATTTGTAAGGCTCTAGGGCAGCATGTACTGCAGTTGATTTTGTATGACTTGTTATGAGATTTTTAAACTTCAGCTATGTATAGTGTTCACAGGCTGAGTTCTCTTCTTCAGCTGTTGCAAGATCTCACAAAACCATGTGGACAGCAAGACGGGTTCCCTCCAGGTCTGACAGCTGGTGGTCCTCAGATGGATCAGTCCTGAAACTTCAGGAAAGCCAAGCTGGAAAGCTTAGCTGGAAAGACTTAAGTGTCTTCAATATTACATTAGTAGGGTTTTTGAAAGCCTTGAGCTCCACATTTTGTGCCAAGGATTTTCTCTGAGTTTACAACAGTTTGAAGTGTATGGTTTCCAGCAGTCACAACCTCCACAGACTCTGTCAGCCAGGCTTCTGGGAGGCTTCTGATGTGGCTCTACAGCATGTGTGTCTTGTGGGATGCCTGTCCCCAGACATGGAAGGCTGAGCCCCTCACTACTATCCAACTGAGAAGGCTCTGTTCTGTTCACTACCCACCCTTGCTGACTGTGAGGCCTAACATCTTTGCTTAAGCAAAATTTCCTCAGGTTTTCACTTTAGAAAGGGCAAAAGTATGTCTTTTTCCTTCTTCAGTTTCAGTGTTTTGAAGTAAAGATACTGTGGGGACAGTGCTGTAAGTTTTGATAACACATCATTATTGTCTAAGAAAGCAGTAAGATTGTTGGAAGCGCCTGTTAATGCTCTCATACCAGAGGCCCATATATTCTATGCAAATATACAATTGCTCTATAGCTACAGAAACACAACAATAGGTTGCACTTCATAGCAGCAAAAACATTCAAAACACCCAGTAATGTTCTTGGTTGCTAATTAATTTGCTACAACTTCTTTCCTTACAGACATAAGCTCAGAGCACCATTAATAGTTAGAGATCTAAAAGAGATTCCACTCAAACTGAGCCCAGGTGGCTGAGGGCTACATATCTACCCATACTACCGTTTATCTGTGGAGGTCATGCTTGAAATACAGGACAAACCATGAATGTAACATGCTGAAAGATCTTTAGCAATCAAGCTAAGCTGTAGTAGGTTGTTACATGGAACGTAAAATTCAAAAATCGTGAAATATTTTAGAAAAGACTGCCCCTGCAGAAGAAGGTGAAGAGTTGAAGTAAAACAGGAATTTATTCATACAAGCTCTTTTTGGGAAGTTTATCCTCTCTGAGCAGCTAGCTCATTGGACTTAGGTTATGCTTATTCTTTCCACTGCAATGAACTAAACAAAGGCAAACTTGGGAGAGTCATTACTGCCTTATTCCTAGTGTTCCTCAACAGCTCTTCACTGTCTGGTGGACACTAGCAGACCAGGTAAATCTGATTTGGGGTTTTTTTGCTCTATCTAGTTATAATTCACTAAATAACTTCCTCTCTAAGCATAAAGCTCTTGATAAAGATTTGCCCTACACATACACAGCTATTTTTTCATTATTTTTCATTTATATACAGTATACCAAATTTGGCTATGACTGATTTGCGTCTTCTCTACAATGTGACAGAAGAAAATTTTTTGCATGTTGACTTTCACCATGCTTGAAATGCCAGGGGAGCAATGTACAATCTGATAAAGTGGTCTTCAAGAAAGTTGGGGATTTTCCATTTTTTAAAAAAATTCAACTCATCTCAAGTCAGGATTTCTTTCCAGAAGATATGCTTCAGCCTTAATTGGGGTGCTCAGTCTAGGGTAAATGGGTGAAATTTAAGGTCCAGCAATACATAAGCAGTTCTTCTCAGTAATCTCACAATCTCTTCAATTCTATGCATTTAAAATGAAGAATCTTGCAGAGTGCAGCCTGCAGTATGTTAAGTATTTTTGGAACATGGGCAAAGCATTTACACCCAGTAAGTAACTTTACATCAGTTGCACAGTGAATTCTTTCCTGCTCTGCATAAAATACAATATAACTGAGTCCAGGTGCAGATTGGCAGAGTACAAGTCTATGGATGGTCTCTCCAATATTGCTTCAAAGCTACTGTGCAATGGCAATGAAGCCCCTTCAGATCTCAGCCCATGTCACTGAATCTGTGGTCTGTGAGTCTTAACACCTTCCTTTCTGCAGTCCAAAAATCTAGCCCTGTGAAGTCAGGGTAACTCTTCAGTTCCTCTTATGAATGAGTCTTTGAAATGAGGGAAAACAAGACAGATCCTTAGAATCATGGTTTGAGGAAAATCTTTGCCATTAGAACTACTAGCCTTGACTCTGCTTTGCCAAAGAGTTTGAAAACACAAAGATTAAAAGGATAAAAAATATGAAAGGAAGAGTGAGGCAGCAAAAGCATTTGTTAAGAAAAGGTAGAATGATTAGTGTTTTTAGAGCAGTTAATGCCTCATTTGGCTTTCTACAAAGGTATACATTACACAAGGAAAAATTACTAGATATTTTATTCTTTACCTTTACATCTCCGTGTTGCCCAGAGGTATGGTGAACATCCCTCGTTTTGGTGGGAAACACATGGGAGTTGCATTGTGTCTGGCACTGTATGTCAAGTCAAACATATGAGCTGAAGAAGTGCCTTGCTTTTGCTCAATTAGCACTGTTTGCTTTGTGGACCTCCATTAGCAAGTATAAATTTGTACAGTGGTCACCATTTAAAAAATCAATATTTACCAAGGGTTATCACATCATCAAGCCTAGGACACTAAGTAGTTCCGTAAACTTTGAGCAGAAAATAATACTGCGATCTGGTAAATATTTAACACACGTATCATTTTATGATAACCACTACTTTTGATACAGGTGTTCATTACCTCTTCCTAGCTAAACCTTCCAATAAATTACGTTGCACTGAACTTAGGCTTCACTTCAGCCAGATTTAGGTTAAAGGAAGTGGGAGGAAAAATATAGTGAAACTGACTTTATAATGAATGTAATGAAAATAACTGTGATGAATAATCACTTTAATTTTTGTTACTCTCTTATCCCAAAGCATATGATTCAGCAGGGATTCTCTGTAGAAATACTGAATATATGGCTAAAATATATCAAGGTAACAATAACTCAAGTTCCTTTCCTCTGGGTGTAGTAGGGTATTTTCTGTTTGGCAAGGAAGACTCTCCAATCGCTGCCTACACTGTCCAGTTTCTTTCAATATAACCACCCTTCCTTTGATGTGTAAGTAACAGATGTTTAAGACATAAGAAATTAGATAGACTGTGATTACTGAGAAACAAGTTAATTTCAATTCATTACTTGATGTTCTCATTCACTTGTTCTGAAAATGACAGTAGTTAGTAGGGTTGTTGGTTTTTTTAATTGACATATTTTATGTTCAACAATCAACTTAAACTTAACCTATGCACACCTCTAATTTTGAAACACATCATTTGCGAGCTAATACGTCACTTTTTCATCGTAAATTGGAATTATTTCCAAAATGGTTTCACTTTAATTATATGTACGTGTACAAATTAGCCAGCTTGTTTTCTTGTAGGCAATGGGAAGAGGTAAGGAGAAAGTGGGAAACAAATCTATGTTTTTCCCCCTTTCACAACACAAGATTCATTCCCTTCCAGTTTTCTAAGAAACAGGTGTTTCAAATAGGCCAGAGGAAGGGCTTGGCAGGGGAAGGATTAAGTTTGGGTTTTTCTGCGGGAAAGGAATAGGTATGATGAAGAAACTGTCTTAGATAACTCATTAGCTTTCAAATATTGGATGTGTTTGGTTGATAAAGGTAATAATGTTCACACAAGTATGGTAAGACATTTGACTTGGTAGCTCATGAAGTTTTGATTATGAAAGCAAAACAACAATAAACTCAACATGGTGTACCTTGAATAGCTTTAGTGTGAGTTTTTCTTGAAACTGCAAACAGGGAATTCTCACAGAAATTATGTTTTCCTAGTCAGGTCATCAGGGATCAGTTTTTAATGCCATGCTGGGAAATATTTGCATTGGTTGAGAGGAAAAGACTTAGAATAGAAAAGAAAGAACTTTTGTTTTGTTTGAAAGAATTTTCTGAAATATAGTATAGTTAACTGTCACAAAAGAATAGCTAGAGAAGCTGAGGGTTTCTCAATGAAGACTTTTAAGAATTCATTAATTATGTAGGGTCTATGTAAATTCACTTTCATCTGATCTCTAGAAAACTGTATTAGTAATAAATAAAAAGAGGGTAGGCTGATGAGACAATGCCAGCTGAATCAGTCTCCTGATAACTCATATAGGAGTTGGGGCATAACCCAGCAAGGGGACAGTGGGGAGAGAAGGGGACAAGAGGGAGAATAAAACTCACCCTCCTATAGCTGTACATTAACAGTGTGCATCACAGAACCTCTGTCACCCATCCTGTTCTTCCCAGGCCAGACAAAAGCCATCAGAAGACAGTAGTGCTTTATAATTTGCCCTTGCAATAACTGATCCCAGAAAATTATGCCTGTATGGTTTTTACGTCAGGCAACATTTTCAGGGAGAAGTATTATTTCTTATGTCTAACTCATATCATTTGTAAAAAACAGGTGAGCCCTTAGGTGCAAAAGTGTTAAATTCCCTCTTTCTCAGCTGTATCAATCTGTCTTCTAAAAAATACTACTGGGCCTTCTGAAATCTGCTTTTTACACCCTCTGGCCATCATAACTATAACAACTTTACAGTAGTTGTAAATTGAAGTAACAAGTTACACTTTGTATCAGTGACAGTAATTAAGTCCCAAACTTAATTGTTTGTATTAACACAAAAGATGTTAACACATTTAAAAGATTCCACATCAGAAAAAATATTGAAACAAGTGTAGAAAATTTTAATAAATTGTGTAGCCCCATGAGAAGCGGAGATTTGGAACTAAACCAAGGAGTTTAACAGCCTTTTGGTCCTTGTTAAATAGGAGGTTAAAAATGGTTGAATATAGTTTTTCTCTTTGGTTTCATAATCTATGCATCTAGAACTCTGTAATTGAAAATCAAGAGGTGATTTTTAAAAAATGAGTAGAAAAGCTCTAAATACACTCTTATTTCTAGTTTATGATTCTAAATTGGAGGGTTATATATCTCTCAATTGTTATTTTGTGTTCCCCTTGTAAAAAGAAACAGACTAAGGCTCCACAGTATGAGAGTCAGGCCAGTATGATGTAGACAGACTTTTAAGCAATCTCCTCAAGCACCACAAATCTATGTTCAAACCTCACAGTTTATCATGTGTTAAGCCTATCCAGATGGTAGGTAATATTCTGGTATTAGCAGTCCACATCTATTTCCACTTCCTTCTCTATAGAATATTGCCAGCAAGTCTCCCTGGTGGTCTTTTAAAAGTAAAGGTACTCACATTTATATGAATGTACACCACATATATTACAGTATCTTGCTCTGACATAAAAAAAAAGCTCTTAGTAATTTGTAATTTGAAATATGTAGAAGAACACAGCTTCAAATGGTATGAAATTGTGCCATTTTCAAGTACTTTCCCTAACTGCCTATGATAGTCCCAGGCTCCTGAGAACAGGACTTTGGAAAAGACAAGAATCCAAACTACAAGTGCTCTATCTGCCTTCCTGTGAGAGCTGGAGTGATGGGGCTTTGTGTGAATTAATGCAGGACTCTTCTCTCCATGTAGCGTCACAGGCACTGCTGCAGCTCCAGTCCATAGTGCTATCAGCTGCATGCCCAGAACAAACTTATCAAAGTTATGAACTTGGAAACCTGGCGAGTGTTCATATACATACCAGACATTTTAGTATACATACATACATACATACATTTTACATATATTTTAGTAGTCATACCAGGCAGCAGAAATAAGCATGGGGTTACAGAACAGACTAAATTGTTAAAGAGATGTAGTCACAGTTAATTGTCCAGTAGTTACAACAAAATGTGTAGCTAGAGAAATCCCAGCCTTGCAGGAACTAGGAAAACTCTGGGTTTATGTTGGAATTCTGGAAACTTAGGTTTGATGCTTTAGTATATAGTAATATATGGGGCAAGATGGAGCGTTGGGCATTGTCTAAGTCCTTCTTCACCTTCTTCCTTCTTCTTCATGAGTTTGGGTGGTTTTCTGTAGTTGGGTGAAAAATTGCAGGCCTTGGGTCGTCATTATTGGGTCAGAAATATAAATAATATAGGTGTCAGCTCACTATTGGGTGATTAGCACTTAAATAACCTTGGAAAGAGTTAGAGGTACTCCATTTTTACCTTTGTTTTCTAACTTGCTACTTAGAGCTCACAGCTCATGAGCCTGTGATATGGATAAGAAATAATAAACACCAAGTCCGGACACGAAACTATAACTCCCCATGGTCTGAGTGGCAGCTTCAGGCAGCTCACTTAGATGTCTAACTTGAGAAGGATAGGATAATTAAGGACCTGAACTAGGAGCATTCCCATCCTTTTATTCATCCAGAGACAGAAGTAGATCACCTAAGCTCAGTTCCTTGCAGAACCTATTTCTCTTCCCTGAAATACAGAAACTGAAGGAAATTTGCAGTTCTGAGTGTGTGTATTAAGTCCCTGCAGGTAAACAATATGAATATCCTGCCTGCCTTCTTCCACAGTTCATACATCCCAAACAAGCTCAGGCACCCATAAACATTGGTGGCTACAAGAAGAGATTTTCTTGCATAGCTACTGCCTTCACTGCTGCCTTTTTCTCTCTGAAGAGCTGAAAGCATGCCTCAGCATTCACAGATCATTGCAGGGTGTGATGTGTTGTTATCCCAAGCTTGCAAAAGAGGTGCATATTTTTGCAATGCCTTCTTTTTTACACGCGCTCATCCTGTGGGGAAAATTTTCATTGTGTCTGCTACCAGCAGTGTCGTGGTGTCTCTGTTACCACTGCAAGGTGCAGAAAGTACAGAAATGATGTGAGTGGTCAGCAGCTTGAGTACAGAAAGTTTTTCTGCTGCCTGTTACTGAAACTCAGCAGCCCTCACAGGGTTAACCCATAAGTGGGCTTCTGCCATGTCTTGACACAACTCGGAAGTTTGCCAAAGAGCATTAATTAAATTTCATGCTTTCTATCAGACTTATTAAATGTACTCATCTCTACCAGCTCCCATACTGACATGGACTATTATTGTTGTTATTACTATTACTTTACAATTAGTGTGTTGTTCCCTAAACACCATTAAATATGGCTGGAAAGTGTTTCTGAGTTAATACTTTAAGACCAGACTAACCTAGAAAAACTACTGAGAAGTATAGAAGAGAATTTGATTTTAGGAGTCAAAGAATGTTTTTGCTATGTTAAATTTTTAAGGAAATGTGACTTCCCAGCTGTGTCTTAACTTTTTTCAAGGCTTGCCTCAATCTAAAATGTGCCTGAATTTTGGAAAGTTGAGGTGTATTTTGGAGGGAAAGAAAGAAAATGTATGGTAAAGTATTCAGAAATGCTTAGAGGAAAACAAACTGTTGAAAGTATGCAAATTTAATCAATTCTTGCCTTATGTTTGTATTAATTTTTCTGTTATTATTTTAAAATTATGTCTTTAATTCAGTGCAGCTATGTGAACTTGTTGGGATTCTGCTCCCATGGATTGTTTAGCCTGATGACGGATCTCAGATAGTGAGATTGTAAATAGGAGTATACACTTGTTCAGCCCTTTGCACCTGCAACCTTTGAGAGCAACCTCATGGTAGATCATAGAAGTTGCTGAGGGAGATCACAACACTATGCTGAGACCAAGTAAACATCATTCAAATCCCCATTCTTCATCACATGAAAGTGTACTGGAACAAATATACCAAAATATCTAGTATTTATAAATTTTAGTAATATAGAGTCTGCATTAAACACTGCCAGCTTTAGGACTTCTACCCTGTGCTTTTAAGCTCAGTGTGGAGAACTGGCCTACTTTTCTTTAGTTGGGTTGTGCAAAATCAACTCTCATTTTGCCTTGGGAAAGAGGCTCAATTTGTATTTGCTTAGCCCTAAGACTTGTGCAGAGAAAGCAAGTTTGTCATGTATCTGTCATGACATTATCTAGATAATTCCTTTTGATAAGCAGTATCATTTTTCTGGAACAGTATTGAAGAGGACTTTACCCTGAAGTGAATTGAGAGCAGCTGACATGGTTGGATAAATACTGAAGTTCTGCCTGGTAGCAGGTAAATGCCTTCCGTATGAGACAGTCTATGTTCTTTAATTGTAAAAAATACCTTGGGTTACTCAAGAAATTATTCTCCAGACCTGATATTTTAAAGTAATTTCTTTTCCAAATTTGGCCATTAATACAATCACAAAAAGAAGGTATTCATGTTAAAACACAGCATTGTACAGAGGGAGCTTGAAAACAAACTTCTTTCATGGCAGTTATGCCACTGCTTCTGAGCTGTGTGTCTGGATTGATGTTTGAACCCCAGCATGGCAAACACAAGAGCTTTGGTGGACTGTAAAAGCAGAACAGAGAAACTATACTCCAGCAGGAAAAAATCTCAAGCTGTGGTTGCAACCCACAGTTCCTTTCCTAATGGAATATTCTGTCATTGTAAAAAAAAAAAATCCTACAAAATGCAGGGCATCTAACCCCAGGATGTCTCTGTACCAGTATTAAAATTGCTGCAACCTGCTTTAGCACAGGGAGGAGATTAACTTCCAAGAATACTGGTAGGAACAAACCAGTAGAAAGCACTTTTTGTTAAACTTGTTCACACACCTCAAAGTTCTCCAGGAAAGACCGGTGAATCTTTCTACTCTCCCTTCTGCTCTTGCATGATTGCCCCCTAGCACAGCTTCTGCCGTGTCCTGCATGCCCACTCACAGCCCCACACGTGCAGAACGGGTGGCACGTAAAGGTGGAAGAGGGCACCATTGATACCCTCAGTGAGTCAGGGTCTGGTGTCACACCAAGGTGAGGGAGCAACAATAGCTCACACCTTCATCCATCTGTCACTTCTGACCCATACACAAAGGCCACAGCTATAGGAGTGTTTGTCAAAGGACAGTGAGCAACTGAGGCAGCAGTCTTTCTAACTCCCATAGTGTTTTCCCTCGTCTTGTATTTTTCTTAAAAAAATACAACCACTATAAAATACAACCAGTACAAATACAAATACAACCACCAATACAAAAACTGCAACCCCTGCAGGCAAACTAGACAACTTGAAGATTTTGTATGCCATTAAAATTACGTGTATACAGACTCACACATTCTCAGGTATTACGTTAGTGGAGCAAAGCTTGAGAATACGGCATAAAGAAAAAGAGCCCAATTCTGTGGACAAAGGAAAACAGTACTTTTTTAATTATTTAAACACTGTGAGCCAGCCTCATAATTTCTCAGTATTTGAACTTGGCAATAATTTATATTGCTAGTTACATGCCTTAACACAGGTGGGACTTGTCTGCTTTGGAATCTGAAGGCAATATCTTTTACAGTCACAAAGCAGCTGACCAAGTTTATTTTATTCCTGCTCCCATTTCCTTACAGCTCCCCAATTCTTTTTCCCCTTGTCTTTTTCTCTCCTCTGTGCTCCCCCTACTCATCTACCCTCCATCTCACAGAGAAGAAAGAGGCTTGTGAATTTGTTATATTTGATGTTGGAGCACGGGCAAACTCTGGAGGGATCAGGCAAGCTTGTTTTCATCTTTTATAAGCAGCATCTCCCTCCCTCTCTGCACTGCAGCCTGTGGTGACACTGACCTCTGGTGATCACACAAGTAACACTCACACTGAAGTGACACAGCTGCAATTTTGAACTATGGTGGGATTTTTTTACCAGAACAGTGTCTCCCCATTAATGAGACTGTATTTTTCAGTCTCTTTTACACCATGGAGGACAGACACATGTACATCTCCTATGGGCTTGTTCCGACTCTGATTTTGCACATGGGAATTATCACAGTCCTTCTGTTACTTGAATAAGTTTTATATGTTACCCAAAATACATATTGCACACGATAGAGAAGTTTATCGTCTGTCACACTATTTCTTGAAAACTGACTTACATATTATGTTTCACAGGAACCTTAATTACTAAAACATTCTGAATAAGCCTGTGGCCCATGCAATAGTGACACTGTGCAGCTTCTTGCAACACGCCTCCACCTCCCTGATTTCTCCTTGTACTCGCCAAACACAGCATTAACTCCACTGAAGTGAACGGAAACCAGATCTCCACCCAGGCTATTTTTTGTCCATTTAGCCAAGAAAAGCAAATAAATCCACAGCTAAGGCTGCAAGTTTTCAATTGCTCATTTTAAATGTGCTCTATTATGGTATTGGAATGATCTCAACACACTGATGTTACAGAATCAAATATGTGCTGCAGACCTTGGCAAAAGTGAGCATCGAGTTAATGAAAAGAGTTTCAGCTTGACATTAGCTCTATTTTGTAACCTTTATTCCTCTGTAATTTATTCTTCGGAAATTTTAGAACTCAATCCCATGCAGATGAAGTGAGAGAAAATATTGTGTTGTTTATTAATCGTTAGGGTAATGACACAGGTATTGGAAAGCACACTTAGAATGAACTTTAATTAAAAATGTAAGAACTGGTGATACTCTCATTATATAAGCAATATTTTTCGAACATCATCCGGTACTGCTGTAGCCCAGTAGGTATGAACAGTCCTTGATCTTTAGGATAGCTTAAAATGCAAGGAAAACAGGGAAGGATTAATTAAAATCAGGCCATTTAAGTGAGCAAAAAAAATTGTTTTTCACAAAAAAAAATGCATGGAACATGTCAGATTAGATGAACGATATAGACAGCTAGATAATAATCCCCTTGACTGTGTGTTTAACTTTTCTTCTATTGATAGGTTTGCTTGAGTAGTATTAAAACATTTCATGAATCTGTTTAAAATACCATTTTACTGTAGCAGAATGAAAATGAATGCTTAGTAGTGTGCTGTATGCTTTTAACAAACAGATTTCATTTACTCCTTTGAGCCAAGCCAAATTAGAAGGACCCAGGGGTCTCTGATCATTAGCCCAAAATTAATGATCAGTTATTGAATAATTAACTGTCATTGATATCTCATTTCTAAACAAATCAATGGACCCATTTAAGTATTTGTGTAATGATAGTAATATAATCCTTCCTCATATGAACTGCAAGTGAACAGACCAAAAAGAAAAAGCACATTCTCCACCCAAAGTAATTATGAGACCTACTTAAAAACCATTTGCCTCAGCAGAAATGTAAAGTATTTTTCTGCATAATTTACCTCCAAAATGTGTACATTTGGCTTCCACATTAAAAACTGAAACCTATGTGAGCAGAGGTAGTGCTCCAATACCCTTGAAATGTGAGCACGTAGGTGTGTAGGAGATATTTCTAAGAGCGTGGCAAGGCACCCCCAGCCATGGTGTCTGAAGGACCTGCAGAGGAGGGAACCCACTGGTCATCCCCTGGCCAGGGACTCGTGTGGGGCAGCACACTACTCATGTGAACAGACTTGTGGAAGACAGGGCTAGGGAGGGAATAGGACGGGCAGATCCCCATGGTTCGTTAATCTCTTCCTCCCGACTCCGCATGGTTTCCTTCCCACCACCCAGCACTCACTGCTCTTCAAGGCAGTCAAACACAGTCCAGTAATCTAGGAATTAAATCAACAGAACTACCTTTTTTTACAATATTGCAACGTGTATAGTGCATGAACAAAATTGCTGTCACAATGAAAATGGCTTTAAAGATGACTCCATCCCTGTATTTTTTTTTAAATACTCTCCAGCATCAAATACTACACTTAATATTGAGTGTCTTAATAAAAAGCAGTGGCATGCACTTGAGTAGAGTGTGGAGGGGGGGCTGTTTTTTATTTCAAGGCACAAGTACAGAAAACTATAAAACTATTCAAACCAGAAATTATTTTTAAATGCAATTCACTTCACTCAGAACATTGGGGACTTACCATTGCTAACCCTTTCAGCTGGCATGACAATGAATGATTGAAGCAGAATCACTTATTAGTGTTATGAAGAGATGCCATTTTGAGCATTTAGTAAGAGGTCTGTGAACATAACAAATACCACAATTGGAAACAGATATGTTTGCCTTATTATTTCAATGAATGTTTAGACAATAGCAGCAACAATTACTCAAAGCAGCAAAAATCCAAACTATGGAACTGAAAATCCTAATGTTCAGCTATATTTAATAAAATAGTAGTTGTATGGGTATACTAATCCCAATATCTAGTTATTTTTGCTGTAAGTCATTTGCTCCCATCCTTTGGCAGCAAGAACATTTTCAGATTTGCCTTCAAGTTCCTATTAGCTGTTTCTTGAAGAGTTCCACCCCCACTCTTCTGGAACAGCAATTTAAATATTTCCCAGGAATGCTGAGCTACATTCTCTGCCTTAGCTGTCCAGTTTTAATAAGCCACCAAGTTTTGCCTCAGTTTGGTATTTGTGGGTTTTCAAAGAGAACAGGCAGGGTCAGTAATGGATTAGAGGGAACACACATTTCCATCCAGTCTACGTGCAGCATCTGTGTTCTCCCTCGGTTTTGAAGCAGGTTTGTGTTCTGGAACATGGGTGTCCCCATACTATTCTGCTGAGTTTACCAGCTGCCGTGTGACAAGAGTGTATTTTAAAATGTTTGTGAGCTTCTTTTTCAGTGAAAAATCTGTAGGTCTTTCCCAGCCTTCCCAAATGTGAATATATCTGAGACATATGCCAACATATTGGAATTTTTTTTCTGTTACAGAAATTACACTCAAAGCAATATGCATTTATGTCTGATTCCACTTCTGAGTGTGGAGTAAGCTGTGGGCGTGAGGGTGCTTCTTGTTAAAAACTGGGGAAGGGGAAGACTGGTGGGATTTAGTTTTTGCAGGTGACCTGCTGCTACAGAGCTCCATTTGTGATCATTCCATATTGGGAAAATTCAGAACCAAAAGTATTCATATCTGAGTAATATAGTAATTTAAAAAATCAGTATTTCACAGTATTTCATAGCAATTTCTAAACACATACAACACTGAACTGAGTGTATTTATTTGTAGAAGGAGTTTGTATGATAAACACAGGATAAACATCTACTGCCCCAGCAAGGGAGAGGATCGAAGAGCTCAGCTTTAGCCAATCCCATGCACCATGGATGTGCAGGCATCACAGCAGGTTGCAGCAAGCTCCCATCCCAACCACACAAATGCTCTCACGCATCACACCACTGTGTTTGTTCCTATTGTACCTGGAATGTTAGCAATTGAAAATGAGATGTCTGTTCAGTTGACATATTCACGATGTACAGAGCATTGAAAGAAATTAAAGATGCAAAAGCAATGTTGAAACAACCAATTTTTTCCCCCTCTCAGCTGTTTTAATAGCAAGCTGCTTCTTTCTTTTCTGTAAATCTTCACTGATAATAAAAAGGAATTTTTAAAGAGAAGTGAAGTTTCTTAGCTGAAAATGTTTATAAAATACCTACTTATCTCAAAATTATAATGATGAGAACAGCTAAGAAGCAATTACTACTTGCTTCAATATGCTGCCAGTGATCTTGTTCCTTGATTTTATTTATTATTTTAGTTTCACAGTATCTGACAGAAATTGTATAATTTTTCTTTTTATTTTCTCTGCGTCAAGATTTTTGTAGTTGGCAGTGGCAGTCATCTTCTAGTTCTGCTTGGAAATATACCAGGCAACATTTTCAATATGTTTTGAAATTTTAAAAAATACTATATAGGTTTAGATTGTTATTTAATTGCAAAATTTACAGGTTTATAGCCTTATTTATCAATCACCTGATAAAAGTATTTATTTATATATAAAAGTCTGGCTGTTGTCTCAAATAAATAAGGGTGACCTGCTCTTCTTTCACTTTAATAAATGGTTTGTGTGTGTGAGAAGTATCAGCCTAAATAAAGCCTATGATGAAAAATTTCTTTTTAAAGCCTAGTTTCAAGATCTAGTTCTTTAATTTGAATACAAACAAGTGTGATTTAGAATTAAATTAATACTTTGCACTGAGATTTGCCTCCTTGCTTTGTTTTGCATTTAATTTTTTCCTTCTGTTCTTATTGTGTGTTCTAAATTATATAGCAATGAAGGCCAGAAAAAATGTTTCTCTGCCTCACGGTCTGTACATATATTTTATATACAAGGTTTACATTTTTTAAGTGAAAAAGCTGTTTTTGAAGCAATTCCCCTCAGAATACCTACAGTTCAGTAGGAATATCAGAAAGACTGTAAAGTGAAGCTCAGAAGAAACAAAAGGAAACCAGGCATAATTTCATAATTTAGGGAATTAGGAAGCTATAAACAAGCAGCAAGATTAATGAAAAATAAGTCTTCTTGGTTTTAATTCTAGGTGATCCTATTAGTAACGTGTATAAAGGAAAGCCAGATTTCCAGCTTTTTTTTTTTTTTTTTTTTAAGTTAACAACGTTGTTCTACTGCTTCACAATCCATGTTTTCTTAAGCAAACCTGAAATAGATTTATTTCAGTGTGCCTGAGTTCTGGCTTTGAAACATATAGGTAACTTGGTTTTGATTGTCATCTGATACTATCCTTTATGGTAGGGTGGGTAAGAGATGCTGAATTAAAGCAAATTTTTTTCAGAATTTCTTTAGTTTAAACTCTGAGCATATGCTTACCTGAAATCAACTTAAAGAAAAATAAAAATTGAGGAGGGCAAAGAGCTATTTTTTCTCCAGTTCAAGAATGATGAATACTCTTATCCAGCTGACCAAGTTAAGAAGCAATTTCAAGGTTATCAGCTAAAGAAAGATAAAGGCTTTTTTTCTTTCCACTTTTCTGGTACTACTTCAGTATATTTATATTAAATGTAACAAAGAATTAAATCAAAACACTGATTTAAAAATGCATAACATTAATGTCAGGGCAGTGTTTTTATCAGCTAATGATAAACTCAGAACACCTCCCTTAGTTTACAAGGCTGATTGCAGCTAAAGGCAGTGCTAGACTTCTACACATTTAGGAAACACATTATTATAGTTTTCAAAATCATTAGTTTTTGCAAGCAAAATTTATTTTGTTTACTCAGATCAGATAAATGTTACGGGTATTTTATTAATCATTTTCCTGCTTATGTATATTGACATTTTTCACCAGATTCTTCCAGCGCTCCAAGTTGGGATGTCAAAAACTGTGCTTGCAGAAATGAAAGTATCCTCATTATGCAAATTTAGGTTCCACTGATAGGCATGTTCTGTTTTATAAATTACATCCTCTTGTCAGAAGTCAAATTGTATTTGAATAACTTCATGGAAATTGTCACCAAGATTTTAAATTGTGTGCCTTGTATGCCATTGTTGATTTAGTCAGTAAGTAAAAAATGGACATATGTTGATTTTTAAATATGTGCATGATTTTTTTGTCATAAATGTTATTTAAATGAAACCTAGATGCATATGTAATTTTTCGTGTATATTTTTGTAAAGTTTTGCATTATATAAATAATCTTTAATGTTTATTTTTAATAAAATATGTTAAACAGTATTAGTTGCTGTATATTTTAGTCCTAACAAGTTTGTTTCCTATAAACATTCTTGAAAAAATTTCCTGTAGGGTAAAATAAATATACATGTTCCGATAAAAATATTAAAGCATAAAAGTTTAAATGAAAAGTGAACTTGAATTATGAAAATCATTTTTATCTGCTATAAAAAGAATTACTTTCTTATTTGCATTTTTATGAAATTCACAAAAAACAAACACAAGTATGTTTCACTCATATTGTTGAGACTATTTAGTAATATTAAAATGTAAGTTAATTTCTTATTTTAAGCTAAGCAATTTTATTAGAAATACATTTAAACTAATTACAAAGAATGAACTGAGTTCAGAAAAGAAAATATTTAAATAATATAAAAAGCAGAGATTGTATTTTAAAAAATAAAATATTACACCCTTCTAAAAAATAATTCAATGAGATATATGTTACCAGCAAAAACACGTCCTCAACAGAAGCTCATAGTTCAGTTGATCTTAGATTTCAGAATGACCATTATTGCAGCTGGAGTAATCTTTTGATGTTAAGAAAAGTGGAAAAATCAAAGTGAAGTGGTAAATCTGTTCATTTTTCAAACATATTAATCTTGTCAAGATAATACATAAAATCAATCTTTTCTTTTCTTTTTTTTTTTTTTTCCAGAGCCTTTTATTCCCTTTTATCCAAAATATGAAAGCACTTAGGAGGATAAAGAAATGCGGATGACTTTGGAAAACTGATCTGAAAATATATTTTGTCTGTTGGTATTAAACAGTGACACAAGTAATGTGAACTGTGCATGGTCAAAACATGAATTACTTGTTCAACTATTGGAATTCATCGTATTTGTTCTGCTTATAATATGAATATACAGCAAATTTCTGGTACAGCTTTCTTAACAATTCAACTGAATTTCAAACCCTGACAGTAACAAATACAAATTGCACCAGCCCAAAAAAATTGTTGGGGCTAATTTTAATATTAATGAATTCTTTACAACCTCAGTTCAGCAGTTTCGATTAAGCTTTAATTAGTAGCCAGAGGGGAATCCAAAACAAAAATAAGGAGTTGAATTGCTAATTAAGTTAGTTTGATGAGGTAGAGTTTTAGTAAAAGACTGGTGGTTGTTGGCTGTGCGGGTTCTGACAGGCTAAAAATACTAAAGATTATCATTATTGTAACTAACATCCTACATTACCACCAGATTTCAGCAAGGAGCAGACAGTTCATTAGAGTACAACACTTTTGTGTGTCAGTACGAGAATTAAAGTCTTGTTAATAAGATAGCAGTGCATGGGAACCATAGACCAAGACAAGAAAACGTGATTTTAAATTTGACTAGGGATAAATTATCTAGTTATTTGATACCCCAGTATGCATCTGAATCTAATGTGCATTTATTTGTTAGGAACTGCTTGTCAGTTAGTTCATTTCCCAAACGGAATTTTGTTTATTAGGCTGTGGGGATTAGTGATTTTTCTTTTGACATGTCCATCACAGTCACCTATTTCTCAATTTACATGCTTTAGATGATAAAATGTTCACAAAAAAATTGTATTTAGTACTGAATGTGTAGCATGTGAGTAGGTGTGGTGTTAGATGCTCTTCCTCCAGAATCTCCATCTAATAGTAGGCAATTTAAAAGAAATCTATAAACAGACTTAGCTGAAAGAGTGGCATGTAGTAAAATTATATAGCTGTTTTTTTCCTAATGATCCCTTTGATAACAGGGTAAAATCTTGGCCAGATTAACTCATTATCAAATGAATTTTTGCACTGCCAAATTAACTATTGCATTCAATTAAATATTTTTGACATTATAAGTGTGCTACCGTAGCTCCCAAAAGATTACTAATTATAACCATTAAAGCTCTGCAGTGATAGCAGTTCGACCAAACTGCATATAAGAAATGTGTTAGATATCTCTGTAAGGATTGTAAGGAATGTCATTTGATTTCACTATACTTTGATGTTTTCTATAATTTATATTTTGTCCTTTTGCTTAAGGTTTCAAAGCCTACAAACCCAATAACGAAGGGATAAGGGAAGACAGAAAAATAAATTATATTGTTTCTATGGCATTAAATATAAGCCTGCTATCAGAGCTACATAGCAGTAGTGAATTGTAATCAGGTACTTTGACTTAACACTGTTTTGTTTTATAATAAGAGTGGTTGCCATATGTTGGAAGTCCTATCTGTCTGTGTCTTAGGGGTTTCATACCTCTGTAACAAATCCAAAAACTCATTTTATAATACCTTAAATCTACCCATTGTAATGTAGCTCCACTAGTGTAAATCCACATCAAACTTTCCTCATGAATGTTGCTAGAAGATTACTTATATTATCACCGAAAGCAAGGGGAAGCATTGAATTAGGATGCAGAAGATAGAGGAAAAATAACTTTCACCAAACCTTCTTTTAATGCATAGTTTACAATTTTCTTTCATTCAGCACGAAACTGATTAAAAGCACATGGCTGTCCCTCATAAAGAATGCTTTGCACAAATAGATGCATTGTTTAATATATTTACATCCTTGAAAGCTTGGAATTTGAACTTTAATGCATCAATGTAGCGGTTGTTGGAAAGGAGCATATGGTATCCACTATACCTTTATTTGAATATACAGTACCTTCCTCTGCTGTCTCACTCTCTCCCAGTGGCATCCAGGGATTCCCACTGGGAGACCAGAGCCGGCTCCTGTAAACACTGCTGGTAAAAGCTGTCAGGGGCACCGTTCCTGCCGGGTGTCACACCAGCAGGCAAGCAGGGTCACACGCCCAGTGCTAGGAGCAGAGGTACAGGTGTGCACAAGCTCTACACTCACTGCTTTGTTTAAATTAAAGACGAAGCACAAATAAAATCTTTTTTAAAAGGCATGATAAATATGATTAGTGTTATTTGGATTATTTTCCTCAGTGCACATTTATCACAGATCAAGGCTATTTTTTAGTTTACTCTTTCTCAAGTATCAGACTGACATTTTTCCATGTGACTCGCTTACTGTGTCAAAATTAAAAGAAAGATAAAATTAATAGGAAAAGTACAACTGCCTGGGTGAAATTGGCATTTATTTCTCTCACCAAGGAGAAATTTTTAGATTAGTGAAATAAAATGCAGGATCATTAAAAATCTTCAAAATTCCCCAAAAGCAGCTAAGAAGTTTAACCAAATGCTATATTTAGATTTTTTATATTCCCAGTGTTTGTCTTCTTATGCCAGTTTCAATACTGGTCTCTCTGCTGATCTCAGTGTAATTACTACTGACTGACAAATGTGAAAATGACAGAAGAATCAGACTTTTTATATGATGTAAAAAGTATGTGAAAATTATATCATTGAAGGGCACTCAATTACTGCCTGTTAATAAATATTTTTCCCTTTCTGATTTTATTTTGATTTTCTTTGTACTCAAATGCAGACTATTCTAGTACACAATTCTTGCAGAATGAGCATCTTTTCACACACTGAAAATCAGAATCTTTACAGTCATATTGTGTTAACCAGATGTTCAGTTTTATAAATTGAGTTAGTGTAGAGCAACTAATCATTTCAGCCTTTAAATACTCAGGAAAATAAAAAGAGCAATACTATTAACAGAATAGATTATTTGTTTTGATATGAAATGTTAAAATTCGTGGGATAGGTAAAGTCGAAATGAAATGAGTTTTTGCTTTGGAGTCTTCAAATAAGTACATATGTCTATTGTGCATGCATGTGGATATTAATTTCTGTGCATAGATATATAAAAGTATAAATATATATAGATTTATAATCCCTCTGAAACAATCTCTTGTTTCTCCACTCTGAAAAATGGCAATTTTTTCAGCTGTCTCCCAATCCCAGCTAAACATGAGTTTGTGTGCCTCTAAATGTGTGTCAATTCTCTGTGAGGGCACACAGATGGGGGAGGGGGCTGCCTTTATATTGTTTGGTTTAGAAAATTATTCTTTAATCAGTTTGTACATACAAGCTGGGTTTATATTGATGATCTTAACTTAGAAATAATTGAATAGCACCTACCAGAAAGAAAATTTAGGCTGAATATAAAGGAAAATAATCATATAACTTGTAATATTCCATTTGGCTGTAGCGCATGATACAAAAGTTAAGGGAAATTTAAAAACTAGCTACGTGCAACTTCCCAGGTACACAAGAGAATTGTATAGTGGACAGTAGTAAGGTTTCCTTGGATAGAGCAGGTGTTGATCACTCATTTTTTTATGTAAATTTTCCAGAAATTTATCACCCTCAGAATTGTATGAAATACATCTGAAGCAGTATTTTGGACAGAGGAGATACTTAAAGGCTTAAATGGATATCTTACAAAAACACATTGATGTTTCTCGTAGACTATAAGCATTGTTCAGGAGGGAGAGAAGTCTTTCTGAGCAATCCAAATGGTCATTACAATGACTTAATAAAACAATCCTAGAAGAGAGTACATTTTTTATGTGAAAACAACTCAATTTCAATAAAATAGGCTATTTATGTTTTGAATAATCCACTGATTTTAGCTGTATTCATGTATATCCTGAGGTATGTTACTGTATGAACTACAACACAAATGCCAGCCGTGTGTTCAGTAGAGACTGAAAAACTAGAGAAAAATCCCTAAATTCAAAAGCAATAAATTTTAAGAGCTCTGTTGCTTAGTGGAAGATGCCTTGTGATGGCCAAGTTATGAAGACAGTACATAAACTTCTACCATCTCTCAGCTGAGCAGAACCCTCCAGTCCTTTCACAAATTAGCTGCACACACTATTTTTGTTTCAGTGTTAGTTTCTTTTAACTCACAGTTTGGGTGAATAACACTATTTCTACCTAGTGTGAATCTATTTCTGCAGGGCACCTCAAACACAAATCAGCTTTTGTCTAATCTGGCTTAATCAGGGTTTTCAAATCTCCTCTCTACAACATCTGAATTGCCGCTAAACTTGCCACGAGATCTTGCCAAACATGTACAAAAGAATCAGATTTCTGTTCAGATTGGTGTTCCCGGTGATTCGGCTGGAGTTTGGAATGTGCTTTAGCAGTGTCCACTACAAAATCAATGTCTCTTCCCATATCGTTAGACAGATGGACAGGCTGGCAGACAGGACCAGCCTGGTTTGGGGGCAGGGACAAAAATAACACGATCATATTTCAACTCATTGTTCAAGTTTAATGAGTTCTGCCATAGCTCCAGCGCTAGAAGGTTATTGTGAGGGAAAAACAAAGGGACCCTTCTTTTGTCTTTCTTCTCAAACTATCAGGCCCCATTACTGAAAATTAAGGTTCAATAAAATTCGTATTCAGAGATAATTAGCAGACAGCTTTGTGGTGTGGCGGATAATATGACCAGAGTGCTGGTTCACAGCAGTGTGTGCTGAAGTGTGAAAGAGCAAGTTCTCCGTTGCTGCTTCTGAGGTCATACCCCCTCATCCTGCATACAATGTGGCAGTCAAAATGCAGCATTCTTACCTGCTGTGATAAAAAATACACCAAAGCAAATAAATTATTTCAGACCCCCCCTCCCCCTCACAGGTTTTTTTTTTTTTAAACAAAGCTAGATCATTAGTAATAAACTATGACTTCATTAGAATGTTCCACATAACAGGATTACAGAGGAATGTGTCAATAACTGGCAAAGGTTTGTCTTTCATTAATTAACACTTTTGTATGAATACAAACTTGTTATCCTCACTTTTTATAGGTGAAATATTATCATTAAAATTAGACTTTGGTTTTAAAAAAAATCTTGATGGTGTTAATTTGTACAAGTGAACATTTTCCAAATATTGTTTAGATTGGAAAAGACACAAAATTTGAAATGAGGCAGAGTTACAGGAAGACTGCTTATCTCTGCATTAAAGGAAAAGAAAGTTTCAGAGTTCTACTCTTTTATATACATGTATATTGAAGTGTACATGCACTACATTTTCTTCATATAGTAGAATATTTAAGGAAGTAATTAATTAAATATTTGTTCTGGTTTTGTTGCTTAACAGAAATTCACATCAACTACCAGCTTTGCTTTTCCCATCTGTCACTAAGGAAACCTCATAAGTTAAGGTACAGTCTGTAGAGTTGCTTTGTTTATCCTGACACACAAAAGTTCTATGTGGACAAAGAGCAAAAAAGGAAATTCTACCTAAAAAAGTAGAGTGTTTTCCTGAGGTAGAAACACAGTAATTTCTATTTTTACCAGTTTTACCTGGTAGCTTATAAATGTAACTTTTGTCACTACAGAGATAGTAACTGAAATATTCACATGTGTAGTGGAATCCTGGCTACAACTAAGTTCTCAGATACTGGTGTTGTTTTAGTACTGTCATGTTTATTTGGGTCACCAAATGATTTACAAAATACATCCCATTAATTGAAGAATGTGCAAGTGCTTTAATCTCACCCTATCTGAAAAATCAATGGGGTGATCTAAAATAACCTTCTATTTTTGCATAATACCTTTTGTTTTGGACAGTTTGGATCAAAGTTCTGTGTGCTGTGAGACAAGGTCCCTTCCAATGTCATCAGTCCCAAAAGGCATAAAACACTTACGTGAAACGAGACATCAATAAACTGGCATTTTTTTCACCCCTTTCCCAGGTGTTGCTGGAAACACGGGTACTGTAATAATTTAATGTGAGCTATTCTCCAGGATTACAGATGGGATTTCTGTTTTCCTAAATACCTCTTTATATCACAATTCACTGAACAATGATCATATTTTAAAAAAATATAGGAAATATGTTTAAAAAAATAGGAAATATGAAATTCTGTCTTGTTCAGGGAAAAACAATGTGTGGTGTTACTTTAAAAGCCTGTATGGAAATATCCAAAAGCCTGTATGGAAATATCCAAAAGCAGAGTTGGATTTGTCACTCATATTACAGAGACTTTCCATGAGCTTAAATTTGAAAATTGGCTTCAGATAATAATGAACTCAATTAAGAAGGTCAATTTTTTNAAAAAAATTAAAAATCAATATTATGATTGGTGAGAAAAAGGTGGTCTCCATCTTTATTTTTCAGGAGATGTGTCTGAAATTGCATGGACTTCTGGATTTTTCAGACACTTAGGATTGATTTTTTTTTTTTAAATAACATCTTGCTGACGAAAAATCTCAACACCCTGCAATGGGAGTGGAAACCCTACAGATTACAGTGAAACCAGGTTTATTAACATTACATAAGGAAGCACTTTCATCTGCATTTCAGTGTGCAGTGAACTTAATATGTGATTAGAAAAGGAGGATTAAGGCTGTGTCTACATTAGCAAATAATTCAGTATGATAAGAGTAAATCAGTAGATCAAAGCAGTCCATACTGAAGCCCTATATCCTGCAGTTGGAAGTTTTCACTTCAGTCCAGGTTTAGTACTTTCCCCTGGTCTGAACATCTTCACTGCACACATGGCTCAAAGTCACCTGCTCAACATCCAAATGCTTATGGCTGCACTGAAGAATGTACCACACCAAGTGCACCTCTGAAGTGGAGAACCTCACTTGCTTTTCTCTGGAATACACCTTGAGAGCATCTAGTTTGCAGGAACCAAACTACACTGTGTAAGAAAACAGCACAGTAACATGAGGAAACTGAAGGACTATGAACCAAACTGTGAGTGTGATGCAGTCTAGAAGTGTCTTCTAGCTAAATGTATATACAGGGTATAGAAATTCTTGGAATTTATGTGACTTTCTGACCCCTGTGCAACCTCCTCAACAGTGCAGTATGCCAGCCATTAACTTTCTTTAGAAAAAGTCCTGCAGGTCCCTCTACTCCAGAGTAAGGAGTTAGACTGAAAACCCTCCTGCAGCATGCTGTAGACACTCCAGTAAGCCCAGCATTTTCAGTTCATCTCCTTTAGAAACATACTAAAGAAATATGTCATACTATTCATTGAAGTCTGCAGACATGTTAAATTTACCAGGTATTATTCTTGGGTATGTAAAAGTAAACTACAGAGATTAGCAATATTGTGCCACTTTACAGCGCACCTCAAGAGATTTCCCAGTGAGGAGCAGTGAAGACCTTTGCTCAGTCCATGCAGCACAAACCCACAAACCCTCTGTACAGTGCCGTTCTGGAGACAGTCTCAGTGAGTTATCAAAATCCTGTGACAAGGTGATAAGCTCTGTCAGGGAGTTCATAAATCAGCAGTGATTATTAGCTCAGCACTGGAGCTCCTCAAACTTAGATATCCTGCTTGTAGACCTGAGCAACTTCACTGGAAGTTATCGTGGTTGTCCTTACCCCCGTGGTGAAGATGTATCCACAGCCTCCTGTCAGTGCTTGAACTGCACCTTCCCCAAATCCTTAGGCAAATGATACTAATCTGTTGTCTGCTCTATTTTTAGAGATTTATTTCAAGCAATTTAAGCCAGGATGTGCAATTGTTCCTTGTAACAGAGAGAAGCAGTTTTCTACCTATGTGAGGACTGGTGTTAACTGTGTTTGAACTGTATGTCAGCACCTACAGGATTTTGGCATTTTGATTAGGTTTTTGGTTTTGGTTTTTGTTTTCTTTTGGTTTTGTTTGTTTTGGTTTTGGTCTTTTCTTCTGTGGGGTATTTTTGTTTGATTGTTTTTTGTTGATTCCTATAAGACTTACTTGTTGATTTCTCTGTAATGCTTCCTAATGCCAATGTGATGGTTTTAAAATTTTCCAGTAGCTGAGAGGGTCTGATATAGTTTGATGTTTCCATAATCCCAAGGTATCACATCTGTAACTCAGTATGGGCAACTAGTTTGTGTGATGAAAAGAATCAGAATAAAGTGTGGGTAAATCAGAGCTGTGCTCCTCCATGGAGTCATCTTTGGTTTATTTATGAATTGCTTAAGAGTAAAATTTAGAAGCCAAGTCTCCCTGTGATAGAAGTATTACCTAAAAAAACCATATAATTCTGCACATCTTTTAAATATGAAGTGGGATTGGCAGGTATTTTATATAACTGCTCTGCAGTTTAATGTGCTATTCCACAGTTTCTCAGTTACTCTTTCATTTGACACCAAAACAAAGGGAAGAAAATCAGGGTTCAAACCAAAGTCCTAACAAAGTTAAGGGTGTTTTCAGAAAGTTGCATAAAATCTCAGTTTTAAAATTAAATAAATTGCATTTTAAATTCATGCTGAAGAATACCTGGGCTTATAAATCAATTTTCTTTAAAAGAATGAAGAGGAGTTCTATGGCTCTTTCTCGTTTGCTGCAGAAAGCTCACTGAAAGCATACAGACTGAACTGGAGCCAAAGCAAAGTTAAGCCTCTTATTGATAATCACAACAGGATATCAACCTAATCTAGGGCTTAACCTATTATTTCAGTCATGATTCCCCCAAAAAATTTACAGGGTGTATTAGATCTGGCTGAGATGGAACTAATTTTCCCCACAGCAGCTTTCCTAGTGCTGAGCTGTGTATTGGTAGCTAGAAGGCGTTGGCAACACACCTATGTTTTGTCTACTCTTGAGCAGTGTTCCACAACATCAGGGCTGTCTCTCCAACATTCCCCCCTCACTGGTAGATCAGGATGGACAAAGTCTTGGGAAGGGACACAGCCCAGAGAGCAGACCCAAAGTGACCGTAGGGAGAGTTCATTCCATAGGATGTCTACTCACCAGTATAAGTTAAGAGGGGATGGGAAGAGTAGGGGGAGTTGAGAGTGGGCATTTGTTATTACATTTGGTTTCCAGAGCAAATGCTATGCAACCTGAAGCTTGTGGAAAGTGGATGGGAATTGCCTGCTGATTGAAAGCAAAGACTAAAATATTTTCCTTTGGTTCTGTGTGCAGCCTTTGCTTTTTCTTTATTGAAGTGACATTATCTGACCCACAGTTTGTTTTTTTTTTTCATTTTATTTTCCCCCTGCCCCATCCTGCTGAGAACAGTAATGATGGAGTGGCTGGTGACGATCTATCCAAGGCCAACTCACCCCATAGCTGATCCCAGAGCAGACCAGACCGAAACTTCTTATATGCTTAATGTACCCTAAAGTAATGAGGGTACACTTCATCAGCTGAAACAGCTCTGAAGCCGTTGTTCTGCTCGATACCTGCAACAGAGAAAGGCCCATATTTTATTGTTGGTCTTACAGCAAGAGTTTGGAGACAATACTGCAAAGATGTCAGTGTCTCGTCTGGCATTGACAGCTCACCTGATCTATAATGCACAGCTCCCTGCCTTTTGGGCTGCAGGGAGGCAGCACTAAACATTCAGTGCTCTCTTCCTTGTTAGGCAAGATGCTAAATTGTCCTTGCTGCATGCTATGGAGCATCTCTCCACCAGAGGAGCACCTGACATATGGAGGGTACATCCATCCTGTTGATACTGCACAAATGTGGATATGGCCCCAGACAACTTCTACTGAATGCACACCTGGATCCCACACATGTGGAAGTTTTTGCCATTGTCACTGATCAGGTTTTCCCTGCAGATAAGTGAAGATATAGTCTTGAAATTTATGTCTCCAGGTGGGAAATGCCCTTTTTCTCTTGACTTCCACTCATGAGTCTACAGGATGAACTGGCAAGGCACTCTGCAGCAGCAAAGTCTTCCCAGTGAAAAAGGATAAATGGAGTTTCCCTCATTTAGGAGGAGATCTTGGTATAACAAGAATGAAACTTCATTCACTTTAAGTTTTGACATTGCAACTCCAAAGGGTACAGATAAACTGTGATGTTAACCGCACTTTAAGTAGTGCATAAAATCAATTCCTATTGATTAATATTAATTTAATAATCCAGAAATCAGTTGCTATTAAAGCAACCTGTTTTGGAGTAAATCATACACAGTAAACAGACCCTGAGAGATGCAAATACTGTCTAGCTTCATTTTTCTTTAGCAGGAAGTCTGAATGATAAATGTGTCAGCCTCGCGGTATTAAAGCTTTTTCAATAAAAAGCAGGTAATGAAAGAATAATGTCTATCCCCTGTGATTACAGCCCACCCACCACCACAGTGTGCAGGTGGCAGGTATCCCTTGCTAGCCTGGCACTTTATTTCAGGCACTCAACTGCAGGGAGGCTACGAGTAACTGCAGTCCTTGCAGAAGAGAGCTCTTCTGTAGCAGCTTTGGGAATTTGGTTATGTGAAAATGTAACAAAATTACCCTGTGAAGTCCTGAAAAAAAGGTAAGGAAAAATAGCTAGGGAAATGGCTTGAGTTACTAAAAATTTTAATTTACTATGCATTAATTATTGGTTAATTAAGTACCTCTCTGAAAGTTTTACTGCATTCAGATCTTTGGTGGTTGTAATTACTTTTGCTCACTAATAGGATAAGGGAGTTTTGGAAAATAGATGACAACACCGTCTTGTAGTTGTAGAATAGAACCATAGAATCTTTGTAGACACAATATTAAAAAATATTCCCATTTGAATTTTGGTTTACTTAGAGGAAATCTAAAATTTGTAAAGAGATTTATTTTCTGATTAAGGCTTAGTTCTTTAAATTCTTGTTGGAACATCTGTAAAGAGTTTATTCCTACTTCTATATTTTTGTTTGTTTTACATTTATATCTACTGAGTATAAAGAGCACACCAAGGCCACAGTCATGCTCACCTAGTGCTGGAAAGTCTACAGATTTTCTGATTGCCTGATTGAATCCTATGGAATAACCATTTCTCCTCATAATCAGAGATGAAGGAAATTAAGATCAAAGGTAATGTTTATAGTTATAAAATAAAATTAGCCGGAGAAAAGAAATAGCAGATCACAGAACTGTGATTGTGTCTCACCTTGTCTGAGATGGCAGACATAGTGAAGCCCCTAAGCTGGTATCAGGTCTCATGTCATGGAATAATTGATTTTATGAAGGCTGGCATTAATTTAAAACAAAAGAGTGGAAAGTACTCTGCAGTGTTCTGACTGTTTTTCTGTAGATGCAAAGTTATAAATAACAATACTCAGTCTTGAAAATTTTGGTCTAACTTCATCATATTTCAAAATCACAAATAGAACTGCTGGCAATCCTTGGCATGAAGACAGTTCTCCTGTGTATTTTCACAACTGCCCTGACAGTATAGGTGGCCAATGAGTACTTCTCTTTTGTCACCATGTAAAAACAAGTAAGAAAAAAAATTCGTTAGGTGGGTTTGGTACCCTTGATAATCTTCCTTCATCCATAGTAAAAAACCCGTCAAGAATACAGCAGTTGAAAATCAGAGGTATTAAGGTTAACTTTTTACATTCACTTAGGGATAAAGGTATCAAATTTAAAAAGGGGGAATGAGAATATTAAATTAGTGTCTGATGCAGTGCAGAGTACATTTCCAGTTTGGAATATTATATTTCTTGTGCAGCACTTACTTGAAGTAAACATCACAGTGCCAACTTGCATTATATGGATCTCTATACTACATGTTCACTGTTCCATAACATTAGTGAAGTGTTCAAAAATCAGTACAAAATCTACTTTGTCTGAATTCTTCAACTTGGCTGCCTGCATTTTAAGTTTATCAGGAGTAGTAGGTGGTCCAAGTAACATTTTCTCTATCAGGCTGTTCAGAACAGATTTGGAAAGCAGAAGTTCCTTGGTGTGTGCTGCTGCATGGGTCTGTACCATTTTTAAGGCCTATTTTTGTATTTTTAACAGGTCTGTAGGAATTCATGAAGAGTAATGATGATACCTGAAACTCTGAGCAATGTGGCTGTGACATCCTGTAATATTAAAGAGATGATAGCTTGTGAAAAACTGCACAAAACCAGGGACAACTGGTAAATAGGAAAGATGGAACTACAAAAAGTACTTACAACAGGTACCCTCTTAAACCTGAACTCCTGGGCTTCCTTCAAGGTATGAATAAATAGTCCTATTTTCAGTTAGAAAAACTCACTTCTAAATTATTTATTACTGAAAACAAGCAAACTTATCTTAAAAATTTTACCTTTCAAAAAAACTTCTCTCTTATATAGAGAAGGTATCTGCATGATATAGGGTTAGCATTTATCTTTTATCTTTTTTCATCTTCACTGGGCAAAACAGAATATGCTGTTTCCATATAAAGGTCATTAGTAGCCTGAAGGTCTATGCAAATCCTTCACACCAAACACTAATAATATTAGAATGGAGTGAATGATAAAAGAACTAAAGAAATGAAGATTAGAAACTACTCTAAGTAAAAAAGGGGTGGGGGCTAGCAACTTGTCAATACAATGTTTTGACTGTGGATGGTCCTAACTTGTGTGCTTTTATAGCTAAGTTCAGAGTTATCCTGAAGACCTGCAAAATCCTTCCAGGTGAGCATCAGAGAAGTTCAGTTTGGATTCTACAACGTTCCTTTCCTGGTATGTTCCTGTGTCATTCTTTTCTGAAGACATTGACCATATGATGATATTCAAATGGCCAAGCGTTTACAATTTCCAGATCTGCCAAATAGCAAATCAACCTTTATAATTAAAGGTGACAAGCTGACAAGGAAAATGAATGTAAAATTGTATACGTATATGAATTTTTATGTCAGATTGCCGTCTGTGCACTTGTTTTTTCTTTGTCAATAGCCGAAGGCTCATTTCCCTGTACTAGAAGTGCATTTTATATCGAGGCCTTCAGACAGCTCCCCTTCGCCCTAGTGAATTTGCTGATTAATTTTGGATGCTCCTCTTAATTAACACCCCAAAGGAAGTCTAGATTTTCTAGCCTATATTCCATGTAAAACAAGTGAATCTGAAGAACAATGACCTAAGGAGACAGGCGCGCTGTGTCCGAATGACATTACAAGAGCATTGAATATCTCACAAGTCAGGACCTGGTCAGGCAATGCCTAAGGAAAATGTAGGCCTTTAATCAGGGCAGAAATGAGATTCATATTAGTCCAATTTCATTTTCTTTATTGCTGACAAAGAGAGGCTGGGATGGATGCCACCTGACAGTTGAAACATGGTGCTCCTATGCAGGAACGGGTGCCTCTGGCCTTGATTAATAATTGGTACCATTTTGACTTGCGGGCAGATAAGTTGATGATGGATGAGAGAAAAAGAGTGAAGTGATTTATTATAAAATTAGGATAAAATAACGAACTGGCTAATTGCACACAAGCCTGATAAAATGTAGCTGTGGAGTCAGAAGTGCAATGCCAGGCAACAATAATTTCCACCTCACTTTTCACAATATGATCTTAAAGCAAAAAAAGGTATGGACAACTCTTACTTATGGAGCTGCTATATGCAGAAAAAGCTTTGCCCTTTCTTCTACTTCAAACAGATAAACCACTGAGACTTATATTTCAGTGTTTATTATTACTGTTGCATTAGAAAAGGGAACAGTAGAACTAAACAGGCTACATTAAACCAACTGTTGCTTCTTTGTTAAAGCTAATAAAACCTTGTAATTCTGTAATTTCTTTGCATACTTTAGCGGGGTAAAAATATCTAAACTTATGAAACCGAGATGCATATATGTTAAAATCAAAATTCAATCCAAAAAATCAACTTGCAATGTCTATTGGCACCAGTAGAAGTGTTCAATGCTCTTGGTAGGTATCATTTTTCTAGTTCACTTTTTGGTGGTCTGAACTTTGAAACCTGTGCTCTGACAACTATTTTAGAAGCTGAGTCATCTATTGCTCACTATTTTATGCTGCATATGTCTGGCAGAATACAATTACAGATTTTTAAAAGTGTATGTTATAATAACCACTGACTGTCTGATAAAAATATTTATTTTGTTGTTATGAAGCAATGTCATTATATTATTTTTTCTTTACAAGACAGATGCGTGATCACTTTCCCTTGGAAATATTTAAAGTCCAATCTGCTGTAATTTCTTGAAAGTTTTGCTACTAACAGTTCTAATCAACATAATGAGATTTTTTTCCACAGGCTCAACTACTAAACAAGCTGAAATTACTAAATTAAATATAACTGCCAACAGTATTGTCCCAATAAGATGAGTACAGTTATAAAACTTAAAATTAATGTAGCATGGGAAGATAAAATTTGATTTTCACATAATTAATTTCTATTCTATTCCTAAGACAAAAATGTGGCAATTTCTCCTTATACTCCACATAGTCTCCCATACCGAATTTGCCATATAGATTAAGAGGCAGGATTTTTAAATAATAATTTGAAAACACTTTATTTTGATTCAAAAGCTTGGCTTTTGAGCATTAAACTTTTATTTTACATTAAATCTTGGCTTGAGAGCACTAAACTTTTTCCATATACCTAAAGAAAAATAAAAATTACACATTAAATCATATCACTTAAACAAGTATTACAAGGTTTCATATCTGATCCACTCTGGAATGCCTACCATGACTGGAAATTTATTTTTTGGGAAGATTTGAGAAAAGTCAATCTGAATAACTTTCTAAAGAGAATTCTTAAACTACATCAATTCCACAGGAAACTGTGTTTCAAAATTTTAAGGTGTCTTTAAATGACATAGGTTCATGAATTAGAGTAAACTGAATTAAGACTGTTTCCAAATAAGAGTATCCACCATTTACTTAAATTCTTTTAAACTCATCTGCCTGTTTTATCTAGACTAACCTCTTCAAGCTCCTCAGCTTATTCAAAAATCTTTTCACCTTGATTCAATTACAGTTTACTTGGGAAAAAAACATATCAGGTGAAAGGTGATTTAACAGAAAAATTACAGAAGCACCATCCTTTTTTGTCTGACTCCAAAATTATGAAGTTTGTAATCATATCTGTCAAAACCCAAAGGCTACATCCCGTCATGACCATCAGAACACAAACTTGAGAAAAATGCTTGTTACTGTGAGAAAGGAGATAAGAAAGTAATACTGCCTGTGTTGTCCTTGCAAATTGCCTCAATATCTTCTTACCATCAATACTGGTGTTCTTTCAATATCTCAGAGGTTTGACAGTTTAGGTAAAAGGAAATCATCTTAGTTAACTGTAGTGCTTTCAAGATCATGAGGTAAATAATGCTAGAAGGACTGCCTTGTGCTCTCAGCTCCCGCTCTGTACTCAAGGAGGAGCAGCATGGCTGGCTATGACAAGGACTCTCTTCTGTAAGCCACATCGTATCCAGGCCATCATGTCCCCTGTCTGTATGAGGTTGGTGCCAGGCATGGACTATCTCCACATCTTTGCTACCTTGCCTAGCAGAGCTGAGGCTTGCCATTTCTCCATGCTGCAAACTTGACAGCGGTGGGGTAGCGTCACTCATGTCTGGGAGGCTTGTGCCTGAAACAATAACATTATATCAAAGGTTAGGACAGCTGAACAATTACTCACAGATTATTGAAAGGTATCTGAAAGCAGCTTTAAGATCAGAAGGGAAATGGAAGTGTATGTTCTCTGCAGAAATACAAAAGCCCAACTAGAACTCAATCTGCAACCACCATTACAAAAGATAGAAAAAATGTTTCTGCAAATACATTGATAAGAAAAATAAAAAAGAGCAAAAAAGAATCTCCAGCCTTTTTTGGATGCAGATGGGGACATTGACACCAAGAATGAGGAAAGGCCTTATTTTTCTCAGTCTTCAATAAAAGGATTAGTTATACTCAGGGTACTCTAAGCTGGTATACAGGGATGGGGAGCAGAATAGACTCCCTGCAATCCGAAGTAGTTAGTGACCTGCTGTGCCACCTAGACAATCACAGGTTTATGGGACCAGATGGGATCTAACTGAGGGTATTGAGGGAGCTGGTGAAAGAGCTCACCAAAACACTTCCACTCATCCTCAGTCCTGGCTAACCAGGGAGCAGACTACTGGAAGATAGCCAGTGTAATCCCCATCTACAAGAATAGTTAGAAGAAAAATCCAGGGAACTACAGGCTCATCAGTCTTACCTCAATTCCAGGGAAGGTTATGGAATATATTATCTTGGGTACTGTTACATGGCACATGCAGGACAGCCTGGGGATCAGGCTCAGCCAGCATGTTTATAAAAGGGGGGTCCTACTTAACCAACTTGATCTCCTTTTAGGACCAGGTGTCTTGCCTAGTGGATGAGGAAAAGGCTGTGGATACAGTCTACCTAAACTGTACTAAAGTCTTTGACACTGTTTCCCACATCATCCTTTGGGAGAAACTGTCTGCAGAGAGATCTGGAAAGACTGGATAGATGGGCTGAGGCCAATTGTGTGAGGCTGAACAGGCTGAGCTTCCCTTGGGTCACAACAACCCTGTGCTGTGCTATAGTGTGGGGCAGAGTGGCTGGGAAGCTGCTCATCAGAAAGGAACCTGGGGGTGCTGGTCAACAGTGGCTGAACATGAGCCAAGGCCGAGGGCATCCTGGCCTGTACCAGCAATAGTGTGGCCAGCATGAGCAGAGCAGGGCTTGTCCCCCTGTACTCAGCACTGGTGGAGCTACACCTCAAGTCCTGTGAGTTTTGGGGCCCCTCAATTCACCTCACCCTGAGGTGCTGAAGCATGTTCAGAGAAGGACAACAGACCTGGGAGAGGCTCTGTAACATTAGCCTTATAGCTGAGGGAGGTGGGGCTGTTTAGCCTGGAGAAAAGGTGGCTCAGAGACCTTATCCCTCTCTATAGCCACCTGAAAGGACGTTATGGTAAGGTGTAGGTTTGTCCCTTCTTCCAGGCAACCAGAAACAGGACAAGAGGACATAGCATTAAGCAGCTCCAAGAGAGGTTCAGGTTGGATATTGACAAAAATTTCTTCAATGAAAAAGTGTAAAAGGATGAGAACAGGCTGCACAAGGAGATGATGGAGTCACCGCCCCTGAAAGTATTCAAAAAACAAGAAGACGTGACACTTTTGAATTGTTTTAGTTGACATGGTGGTATTTCGGCAAAGGTTGGACTTGATGATCTTAGAGGTCTCTTAAAACCTTAATGATTGTATGATTCTGAGTCTATTTACTATTTTTATAAGATTTGGTTTCAGGATTCAGGAACTGAGGAATGTCTGTCATGGAACTTGTGTCTGCCCACTAGCTTTGTCACAGGTAGATAGAAAAACAAAAGGAGATAAAACTCCTGGTCTTGGAAGAAGGTGGAAAAAAATAAAGAAATAATGGTTTCTTCACACTATTACATCCAAGATCAGGCTATGAAAAGTCTCAGTGATGGCCTTAAGTGTGAGTTGGACTCTGGGAAACCTGCTTGAAAGACAAGAAATTAAGTTGTGAATTATGTGGGTGTTATTGAAGAAGCTTTTTTTTTACTATACATTGGACTTTATTAAGAAAAGAGTGATTCCAAGGAGAGAAAATTAAACCCTGTGAATGTTACCCATTCCAAAATAACTGAATTTACGCTTCTGAGAAGGCTCCGAGCTCTTCATCTTCATGATACTCCTGTTCCTGTCATGACATTGCAGCAGCTTTGGGATGTAACCATTCAGCCATCAGCATAGACTTTTAGATCTGTGTAAGATTAATCTTACTGCAAAAATCTTTGACTGGGTCAGGCCTGCATCTGTGTCTGGCTCTGTCTCTCTCAGAATACTATAATATACTCTTTTAGTGGTTGCATTTGAACTGTGTTTTGTGTCAATCTGGGATAAAGAAACAAGAGGCCTGCATGTAATTTGGATTTTTCTAAGTATCTCATTTCAATCTAATGTACTGTTGTGTAATTAAGCCAGTAAGTCTATATGACCAGCCCATTTCAGGACTTGGTCTGCTATCTTTAGTTAGTGACAAATTCTGGTTTCCATTGCTTGTTCAGAGATGATAACAGTGTGATTTACAGGTATAAGTAACAAATTAGATCAATTAAAAAGACTAAGAGTGGCACCTGTCTAAGTGTAGGGTTGCACTAAATGATTTCCACATCTTTGTTTCCTGTAGGACCCTGCATTTGCAGCCTCTCCTCAGGAAGGTTAACAATGGGAGAGTTGTTTCTTAATGCTCACAAACCAAGAAAGCAGCCTTATCCTGCAGCCCAGGGATATGATTATAATCTCTGAGTGAAAACAACAGCCGTATTTTTCAGCTCCATGTGTACAAATGATCCCTGTGTTTCATATAGTTCTTGACTATGGCATCTTGGATTGCCCAATTTGTTACAAGCCTGTATTATGAGCTGCCTTTGTATAGTAGAGCTGAACTCAAAGTCAAATACATGCCCCTCTTTCTTTGTGTACAATTCCCAGAATTTTGTATTCTTGTAGACCTTTATAAAATATTTCAAAGTTTTTACAGTCTTAAGAAATGTTCAAGTAATCTGATTTATTTTTTTCTAACAGAGAAAGGGAAAGTATGCAATTTTAAAATTAACAGAACTAGATTTGTGATATTTCTATCCTTTCTATCTCTATTATTGTCTAATGAAATTTAATCATTTTAGGATAGGCCATATTAATACAGAAACTCCTTAAAGGCTGTGCTTAAAATGAGTGATGAAATCTCTATTTTTATTACTGCAGTTAAAAGCTTAGAAGTACATCTGCAGTTTATTAGGACATGGCCTTCTTTGGAGACTTAATCCAGTTGACTACTAAATATTTGACATGTAACACTCCTCCATGGCAAAATCAGAGTTGGAAATCAAGAAAGCAGGCTTTTATAGCAGCTTCAAGAGGAGTCATAAGGCCATCCAAGAAGCCCAAGAAGTGAAAAGGATGTGGACATGCTCGGATTCCTTGCTTTCTATTGCTTTTATAGTAAGAGATTCTCTGGAGTAGCGGAACAATACATTTCATTAGTTGGCCCTAGAGTTCCAGGAAAAGAATAATAATGCTCCTCCTCTTGGTATGTGTATTCAAGCTCTTGGGGACAAGTGCTTGTTTGTACAATCTTCCTCTCAATTCAGAAGCATTTGGTTCCAACTCTTTCTCCTCTACCTCTCAGATACATCTGACTCCTCTGAGGTGTGGTCAGAAGTTTATACTTCTGCAAGCACAGTATTTCACACATTAATACGTTATCTCATCAGAATGGAAATTCCAAGTGTGAAAGAACCCAATACTTGATCTCACAAACCAGTCCCTACAAAGTTTGAAGGAGAAATTTCAGGGTTTGTGCTTTGGGTTACTATTTAGTTTCCAAGGGATAAATACCATTTGTGCCCCTAGAACTCTTCAGTTTAGATCACAAATCATTTTTAGGCTGGATTGAGTGCTGAAAAATATTTAAGCTGAAGATGTTTAGATTAGTATCTTAAAGGAAATGCACTCTGAGTTAATGCAGGAGGATTAATATTCCTGTCATATTCCTCCTGAGAATCATCATCCAAAAAAAGAACTTGTCACCCTCTTATAACAGGTTGAATTAAATCCAAGAACTAAGTGATGTGAATTACCTTCATATTCCTAGAGCCATTCCCTGTAAGTAATGGTGATCACATACATTGGCAAAGCAGCCCAGGAGAAATGGTTATACTGATGTCCATAGTGTACCTGTACAGGGAATAGGGAAGATTTTTATGTAAAGGTCTGTTAATCTATTCATGTTGATGAGTTTTCATAGCAATTTACCATATGATGCACCAATTTGTATATGGTATTTTCACTGCAGTTGTAAGCTCTGCTTGTTTGCACTCTGCAGACTCGTGTAAACCTGTGTGCAGTATTACAGTGAAACAGGCCTGATCCAGGAAAAACATTGCAAATATGTAAAGACAAGCAAAATGGGAAAAAGCAATTAGGTGCAATATTGTCAAATATATCATATCTTCTGTTCTACTTCAGAGTGTTTATTATATAGTCACTCTTTCTCTGAGTGCTGGAAATATCCTCTGTCAGAGAACCAAATTCTGAAGAGGAGTGCAAAGAATTATCCATTGCCACCCCATTTTCCAAATTTCCAGATATGTTTCTAATATGTCCCTGATTTTTTTAATGATACAGACATTTCCTGGGAGCTAAATCTGAAGGACAATAGGTCATTTGCCATCCTATGCTGAGGAAACATTTTGAATCATTTAGTTGGGATTGAATTTTAACCTGAATTTTAACTAGAAACTTCTATGTTAAAGTCTCCAAACCCCATTAGTAATACTTTGTGTAGTCCTAGCAATTAGGTTTCAAACTTTTTATAAGTATCAAAAATTTAAAATACTTTTTATGTTCCCTTCCATGGAATCCCTTCATTTATATAATTCCCTTTTATTTAGTGGTGTGACAGAAGATATTCCTTGTCTTAGAGTCAGAGATGCATTAATTAAAATATTCAGTTAATTTTTTTCCAAAATAAATGGAATTGCTGAATATGGCCATATTTACCAATTACATGTAGGTAGCTGCTTACAAAATTGAAGTGAGTTACTCTGTATGGTATTCTTTAGCTATCATTTAATGAATGTTATTATTATCATTTGCTGAATTATTTAAAGCTATCTTCAGGCAAACTTAAATGACTGTATTTATTTTTAAAATAGAAGCTATTTATTGCACTTTGCTCTTTCTGTAAGTTACCTGCTTTCCCTTGTCACATCAACATCCTTCCAAGAGATGCTTATTCTCTTTACCCCATTACAGCAGGGTTTTGTTTTTTTAAGAAAATCTGCAATTATAGAAGAGATTTCTTGGCAGTACATGCTATAAATGCACAAACCTTTGAAAAAGGTTGAGAGGTGTAATAAACAGAGTTATGACAATTTTCAAAAGGAGACCACTAATATTAAAAAAAAGCCCCAAAAAATGTCTGCTGCTAATGCAGTTGGGTTGGCTGGGTGGGTGTTTATTTGGAAAGGTGGATTTATTATGGGAGAAGGGCCACAGCAGGGAGATGATTGCTCTCTCCCTGGATTAGCACTTCATGGTGGTCCAGGAGTGGGGCTGCAGTGCCAGAACCTGCCCCACCAACCCATCAGCTTCATCCGGCCCTGACAGGCTGTGCAAACACATAAACCTCTCCCAGGGAGGCCACTGCCTAAGCAAAGAAAAATTTCTATACCTTGAAGCATAAAAGAGCACCTTTTCCAAGAGGGGTCATATTCTTGATTTCCACAAGGCTAACAATTAAAATTTCCTATAACTTAGTGCTGATTATGAAGGGATGGAAAACACCTCCGCGGCAAGTGAGCACTGAACTTTGGCCACTTCCTCTGTGAGCTAAAGCAACAGGGGCTGCCCCATCACTTCCCTTTGTGGCTCTATGTGAATTCACTTGATTAATGTTATGTGTGCAAGTCTATTGAGGCACTGCATTTAAAAGGATTGTTTACCATAGCCTTGTAATCAACCTGCCTTAGCAGCACCCTATTACCTGTGATAACAGGGCTGCTGCAATTTGGATCTGAAAGAAACCACCTCAGATGGGCTCTCGGATGCTTTAAGTGCTAGTATGCTGCCCTGTTATCTTCATTTGTAATTTGTTTTCAAGAACAGTGATTTGCATTTCAGTTGGATTACACCTTTTAATGTATCACAAAATAAAGTGGCTGCAGTGAAAACTCACATCTCCACTAGTTTTCAAACGATGCATTTGAGGCTTCAGTGGAGAGGATTACAATTACAATTAAAATCAAAAGCTTGTTCATTCTTTTAATGACACGAACTAACCCTTTCTGTACTAAGCCTACCGTGGTGCTATACAATCATGATTTTTTTTTTGTATGAAATAGCTGTGTGCATTCTGCCTTATCATCCACTACACACAAATGCTGTTTTTCTGAAAAGGAGCACACCCTGCACTGTGAATTCAGAGGACAATTTACCTTGACAAAATATAGAAGAACATAGGAAAACAAATAGGGAGAAAAAGGCCCACTGCTGGGGTTTGGGTTGGATTGGGGTGTTTTTGTTTTTGTTTTTTTTTGTGGGGAGACTGTTTTTAAGTGGGATATATTTTAGTAACATATTTCATTTTCCTAGTATCTGCCAAGATATGTAGTTACATAAACATCCATTGAAAGCATAATTTTATTGGATGTAGTGTAAAATACGGGTTATTTTTCTTTTAAGGAGCATTACATGATAAAGGAAGGTTTGTTGGTTTCGTACTAGTTGTTTTTTTTTTTATTTTCTTTTTTTAATCCTGTAGTTTTCCCACAGCATTAAATTTTCACTATTTTAAATTTACTTTTTTTTGCAGTAATTCACAAAAATTTCCATCTAAGGCTTCTTATGTCACTTTAGAAGGATTTGCAAATGGCAGACCTTTATGTTCTTACTTGGGTCTTACTTGAGTCTTACTGTGTTATTCTTCATCTGCAGATTTTCGGTGAGACTAAAACTTACTCAGATCATGCATGGCAGAAATACTTGGCTGAGAACCTTTTCTGTGATATTCAAAAGCTTCAGCTTCAAGCCAAAACCTTGCCTGGGCTCAGGCAGCCTAGTGGCTTATATGTACCCTAATTCTCTCTGTTCCTAATTGCCAGGCTGGGACCTCCCCATCACCCCAGGCACATCTTTCTGTCTCCTTGAGAGGTTAACCTTTGTCCCAGGACAGAAGAGATTCAGACTCCACTGCAATGGGCTGAGGACTGTCTGTAGCAGGGGCTGCTCACCTTCCATAGAGGGCTGCCAAATCCCAGTCATGAGGCAGTGGCATGGGCAGAGTCCATGGCACTGTCTCCAGTGAGGAGGTGAGGAATTGGGGAAGAGAAGAGCAGTGTCATAAATAGTGTGATTTCAGTAAAACAAATGAACAGGCTATTTTTTTCCTGTTTTTCAAGAACACTGAAAGTCCTAGAAGGCACCAGACTGATACATGAATTTCCTGTCTCCTGCAACTCAGCAGAAATCATGGCAATTGCCTACTGTTTTGTGGCTAGAGATTTGAATGCCTGATAGACAAGATAGCAAGAGTGTCTTAATTCTAAACAATCTGAAAGAAATGGGAAAGTTTCCACCTATTCTCTCAAAATTTCCTCAGTTAATGAAAAATTACCATTTACTAGAGCTAGATAGCTATATCCATAATTAATATTTAAAACTGAATCAAATGTCTGAGTCAAGTCAAAGTGGCTTTTGTTTCAATCTTTTACACAAAGATAGGTTTAAGCAACTTTCTGAAATGAAATATTGAAAATCAAGTCTTCTATTTTAACATTAACAGAGCAGTAGGTGGGATTCCCTTTACTGAAATAAAATGCTTTGAAAGCAACTGTCTACTGAAAGCATGTTTTTCTCTGTATTTAGCAACAAAAATGGGAAAGTCATGCTGACCTGAAGATTTCTCGTACCTAATCTGACCAACATTTGGTAAACAAAAGGTTCCTGCCTTAATGGTAGACCAAAATGGAATTTGCAAGCAAGTTACATACAGCAGTCACATACATTTTAGCAAAACATTACCTTGATGATTCTTTCCACCCACTCGTGTCATTTTATATTCTGACGAAATTAAGTATTATTTTCCTTCCGGCAGGCCTTTGTTCACAGGTATTCAGCAGTATGGAAAGGGCAAGTTTAAAACAGATTGAAAACATCTTTCAGATTACCTAAGAATCATAGTACATAACTGAAAAAAAATGAGGATTTTTTTGTTTGTTTTCATGTAGATATTTTTAATACTCATTACAAATAGCATAAAGAAACCTTAAGTCTGATGACCGAAGTGATGACAGAGTGATTTGCAAATGTCATTGAGGTTTTCCAGGGGATCTGCCATTCAAACACCTCATACACTTCATTCATCTGTGTGAGATGATTTTCTGGTTGTTCTGCAAAAAATGCATAATTGAACAGGTGGCTCAGCCTGACCCCTTGGCATCAATTCAGTGTTCAACAGTAAAACTGTGGTTTCAAAAGTAAACAGGTGGTTTCAAAATTAGTATGAGATTTAAGTTATTATTCTTTTTGGGGTTTTTTTGGGTTTTTTTGTTTTTGTTTTTGTTTTTTTTTGGGGGGGGGGGTTTGTTTGTTTTTTTTTTTGTTTGTTTGTTTGCTTGTTTTAACTGAGCTTTCCTCTTTTATCTATTGTCATACATTTTAACTGATAGGTTTTATAGTGGTCATTTTCACAATTCTCATTAATTTTTAGTTTATGAGAATACATGTACCATTTCAGGGTCTTAACAAAATGAATTTGATAATCTCTACCAAATTAGCTAATTTTATCAAAAGGAATTGGTGAAAGAAATTATGTGGAAGCAATCCCAGACAATTCAGTGGGGAAATGTGCCCTTGTTTTCCCTGAAAGCTATCTTCACATGCCCAACTCATATGTCTTGTGTCATCTTCTCCAAGTTAATACCTAAGAAGTTCTGGAGCAGCCCATTTAGATAGCACTACAGGGCTCTGCTCCCCATTACTCACTGTTCTTTAGGTGAGGGATCTCTAGTCCTACCCTCCTTCAAAAGTGGAAGGATTTTTCATAGTTTTACCTGTGAGGGATGATCACCTGCATACAGGCCCCGTACTTATGCTTCCTAGTCACCACCCATGCCTTGACAACCTGACTTGACTAGGGCCACAATTTTCCCTATGAATGTTCTGTCCATTAGAGAAAGGAAGCTCCTGGAGGAAGTGAGATGAGTTGGTCAGAGCACAGAGTTATTAATGCTAAGGTCATGGGTTTAATCGCCATACAGGCCATTCACTTGGACACTATGATCCTTGTGGATCCCTTCCAACTCAGGATATTCCATGATTCTTTGGCAAAAGACAATGCAGTTATAGTTTTAATGTATTCATTTCTAAGTCTGATGCCATTCTTGAAGCTGACACCTAAGGAAATAAGAGGTACTCAGCAAAATTTTGTGAAGGAATGTTTTTGTTTATTAGTAGTTCCGAAAGGCAGCAAAGATGGAGAAAATTTTCATGGCTTGTGTGATCTAAGAGGAAGGGTTTTTTGGTATATCAAATAAAGCTTGCACTGGATATCACACTAAGCGTTAAAATTAAAATATTTGGCTTCCTTTTTCATCATCTGTTAGAGATACTTCAAAAGACAATCACTTTCAATTAAATAAACTAATTTTATAAATATGTAAATAATAATTTTATTTGTTCTATTTAAAATCATTACAATTTTAACAATGAAGATAAACAAAGACATTTGGTACGTTTCAGCCTATCTGGTTTCATGTTTCATCAGTAGGCAAAGGTTTCACACAAGATTTTTTGCACAAAATTTTAATGAATTTCAAATGTATTAAATTCAACAATTCCTTGACAGACTATTTCTAAAATTGCCATCAGTCACTGTCCCTTAGAATTCAGAAGCTACTCTATTTGATTGGCCTATTTCAGGTAAAAAAAAAAAAAANGTTTTCAGGAAAAAAAAAAAAAAAAAATAGTACCCATGTTGCTCCAAATGAACAAAAGTCATATTCCTAATGGAACTGAATATAAATCCAATATGATTTTCATGCTACACATTACATCATTAGCTACAGATTTACAGGGAGAGAGCTAATATGTTAAAGACTCTAACATGCCTTTCTTTCTCAATCACACCTAATTTTTGAAGTTAGACCTCACTAAATTTCTTCCTATAAGTATATCCAAAGTATTTTTCTTTTATTGGCTCTTTCCTTTAAGTGAAGACTTCAGAGCTGATGAATATTTCATGGGTAGAAAAACACCTACAATACAAAGTTTTACCTACAAAATCTTTGGGGAAAGGCAGAAATGGCAGGAAGACTCTGGAAGGACAGTTCTTTTAAGAAGTCTTTAGAAAAGGGTCTCCATTTCATTTTCCACATCAATAACACCTCATTCACTCCTTAATACTTACTTTCTTTCATTCCATTCCATAATACTATTCAGTCATTTTTGTAGGTTTTTTTGAATTAAACAGTGTCTCCTGAGCTGGCTAAACCATTTTAAAGCTAAAAATTTAAACTGAAAATTTGAACAATGAACAAAATAAAAGGACATCCAGCTGTAGTAGCTGTAAATTTGTACAAATCTTTGATATTGAAATAAGAATCAGAAAAATATCCAAATGTACATTTTAAATTTATTTCTTCCCTATTCTACTGTTCAAACCTAATAGACTTGTTACCTGGTTTTCAAGAACATGTTTGAACTCCGGACTATCAAGGGTGACAAAAAACTTTGTATTTCACTAAAGACTATCCCATTCCAGACATTAGATGAACTCTCATGAACAAAAACATGTAGAACTCTCTTCTGGCTGATGATTGCTAATAGGCAACAAGGACACAAACCCAAAAATCAAACCGAGACGAAACAAAAATAAAAACTTCCAAAAATCCACACAAACTTAGCCAAACTAAAAAAAAAAAA
>WEIU01017686.1:163043-188873 GCA_013389925.1 Aegithalos caudatus
TGATTTTTCTTCCCAAGGGAAGATTTCTTGGGAGAATTTTCTTTCAAGGACAATTTCTATAAATAACTTTTTTCTTCTCATAACATTTCTAAGTAAACAATATTTTTCTCATAACAATACCTCTTCCAGGTGTTGTTTCTGTTACTTAACCAGGAGAGAGGTGTCAATTCTATGGACCAATACTGTGCCTTTTTAGCAAAGGATGTTATAAAAAGGCTGGAAGAATTGTAAATAAAGGCTTCTGATGTTCTTCTGCCTTTGAACTGGAGTCAAGCAAGTTTATTTCTTTTCCAATAACCACAGTGGTGAATACTGTTTCCTCAAGAAAATCTACCAGAGTTTTCTGATGACATGGCTGTGTTTTCACCCTTCTCACCTTTGGCACCTGTCAACAGATATCTGTGATCCTCTTTCTTCATTCCCTTTTTATACAGAAGACTGGGAAGCTTTTCATTGCCATCAGGACATAACTGACTTCACCTTATGACACAAGCTACAGTGAAATCTCCTGCTGGTAGGCACAAATAATTATCCCCAAATGCTTGGAAGGACTTGTCAATTGACCGGATATATTTTTATCCTTACATTTGCTAGGATTGCTATACTTGGTGTGAGGAAAGTATTTCTCTAAAAATTTGTATTAGCTGAGTTTATTTCTCTCTGCAGCACAGGATACAGAACTCCCAGGAAACTTTCTTCAGATTGTTATGGGATTTGGGATTTTAAATATACATTTACATGTAAGCTAGTAGTTTCCTCTATGGCTTATGCCAATCCAGACGGTTCAGGAAGGCCAGGATGTAGCTGAGCTGACAAATGCTGGTAGATGTTTCCTTTAGAGAGAAATAAATAGTTCCCTGGACACCTTCAACTGCATGGACTAAATCCAATTTCCTGTAGAAAACTTTACTTTGCTCACATGGAGAGAACAGCATTTAGTTGTGAAGAGAATGGTTTGTCCCCACTTTTCTAGAAATTCACAAGCATAAATGTATTTTATCATCTGACATGGCAGAGCTCTGGACACTGTAAGTTTCCTGATATCATGTGTTCTCTTCTGGATATATAATTTCAGTGAAACCCAAACTGTTGGCTTCAGTGAAGGAACGGCTACAATTCTGTGAAACTTAATGGTGTGTAATACATAACAGAGAAGACTAAATTATGTCTTCTAGCTTTAGGTGTTAATATGGTTGTTCAACCCTGAAATGCAAGTTGGTGATACCCTCTCTTTGTCAGAAGATATTGTGCCTTTAAAAGAAAGTGGAATTAAAATTAACAAAGTGTTTCTTTTTACATTTGTTTGTTGAGAGATGCTGGCATTATGGTCCTGTCCAGAGCATAGCTAGACACGCCCTTTTCCTCTTTTGGAAACAAAAAGCTCCTCTTCAGTGTAGGTTTCTCCATAGGATTGATCAGCTTTGAAGCTTAGATTCAGTTTTTTCTTTGAGCAAGCTGTCCTAAAATGTGCTTGTTGAAAAATATGTCCCAAGAAATTAATTGTCAGAGACAACCCCAGGGAGAACAAATATTTCTAAAAGTACTTGATGACACTTACCATCTATATAAATTTTTATGTTTTCTAGCACAGCCCAAACACTCACAATTAACATTAATTATATTACCACTTGTAAAGTGACACTGTTTCAGGGTGCAAAAGCTCATACAACCTATTTTCCATTAAATTCTGAAGAATGAGATTTGCAAAACAATAATGGAAGTGGGTTTTTGATTCCCCAGATAACACAGCCATATCTCCAAATCTGTACATGAGTCAGCTCTCAACTCAAGTGTTTCTGTAGAGGCTGTTAGCTTGGTTGGCACCACATTTTCTCAGTTGCAAGAACAGTCTGACCAAAAGCTCCTGGACACAGATATACACAGTCATCATGTGAGAATTGCACTCCTGAATGTTTCCCACTAAATTCTGTGTCCCTTTCACCTGACCTAACTGATGACTAGGTATAAAATTAGTTCAAAACCACCTATTTTTTCAGTTGTGAATAACCTGAAAAACATAAAAAAATGACAGAACACTTTTAAAAGGAAGAAAAATAGTACAAAAGTAAAAAAGAAAGAGGGAGTAGTGAGATGGGAGAAAGGAATGAAAGAAAAGGAAAGGGAGACCATGGTGCTGTATCTATGGATAATCAAGTGAAATTTTATTTGATATAAAACCAGAGTGAGGTCATCTTTAGGTGAAAGATATGCAATGTAGTGCCAGGCAAGAACAGCTGACATGCTCAGCCAGTAACTTCAAATAAATGTAAAACTTGACCAAAGTGCAATTGAGAGTCTTCCTTTTTTTTTTTTNTTTTCTATATATCCTTGGTTACAGAAGAGAGGAAACTAATAAATCAGTGATGTCAAACAGCTTTTTAGTACTAAAAGTGGAATGAAGTCTGGAGCATGAATAAGAGTTTTGCTGTGACTTCAATCCCAATTTTTCAGATGTTAGTCCACTTGATCACAAGGAACTGAGGAGGGAATTTAAATATTAAAGTTTTATTACAGAGTTCTTGCAATACTGTCTTTGTTCTGGATGAAACAAAGGTTATAAAAAAGATTAAATTTAACATTTTTTAAAAAATTTAATCTGACATCTTTTGAAGTTTGGATTTGGTTTGAGGTAAAAGTTAGTTTGAATAATAACAGAAAATCATTTCAGGTATGTCTATGCCTTTCCTACTGTTTTTGCCAATGTGCTTCTTTATTATTTGTTAAAATAAGTCTGTTCTTGGTGGTCACTAAGCAAAAGACATACACTGTCAAGGAAAAGGGTGGCACTGTCTGTATAGAAAGACCTATCAAATACACATGTTGAACAACCAAGAAAATTATCTGTGTCATTTGTGGTTGTCATAGGACTACTTGTCACAAAAGCAGGTACAGCAGTTTCAAAGAGAAGTGCAGTTTCAGAGTTACACTGTCTCTTTTATTTCTGTAGGGGGTTCATTCAAAAAGACATACTCTGCAGGACCAAGTAGAAAGAGCTTCGATTAGGGTTGTACAGTATGTGACTAAAGGATTTGTTAACCTTACCGCTTCAAAGCACTCTTGAAAATAAGATTCAAATGGGCTCTTTCTTTTGTGGTTCTGTAGTGATAAACGAGTTCTCCATGCACCAATGCTCATGATTACTACTTCTCCAACATTGTGACTCTGGATGAACGTTAGATCAGTCTAAGTAATGTCCAGAACATTTCATCCATACTAAATAATGTATGTCATGGCTGACCTCTCTGTTTTGCTTAGGAAAGAGCTTCAAATGTAGTCATAGATTTTTGGGGTTATATCATCAATCTTCAGGTGCCCCACAGAACCTGAAGATTTTTTCCAGTAAAGAAAGGAATGGAAGGGGAAATCCAATGGGTAACTGGGTTTCTTTGTTGAGCCTTTTTTTACCCCTATGTGATTTACTATGGGTTTTTGCCATTTTTATTTTTTTTAATCTAAAGTTAGAAAAATGCTTCCTTTAAGGTTCACTCATAAACTACATTTTAAAAGATGTATGCTTGAATCTGTGCAAGAAACTTACTTCCTAATGGTCAGTTCATGAATTAGTGAAGTAATTCATGACATGCCCTGAAGGTAACACCACTCACATGATTCATCCCAATATAGGAAGTAGAACTATTCAGATACTAAAAGTTATTTTGGGTGTAAGGGATTAACAAACTCTTTACTATTCACAGGAAAGTGAAATTTCCATTTTGCTCCTGGAGCCCACCGACTACATCATATTTAGGATTCTTCTGTCTCTGACAACAGTGCATCATCAGCAATGTTAACTGTAGTTATTCCAGTCTCTATCGCAGTATAAGAAATGCCTCCTGAATTTTACTCTTCCTCAGTGGTGAACATGTTCCAAAAAGGGTAGCAGAACAACTCTCTCCTTCAAGGTTTACATGAACCATCACTTTCTTGTCTGTAACAGATATCTGTTAGTCCTGGTGATTTATTGCCTGATTCAGACCTTTGAATCCTAATTACTTGTTTTCCTCTTCAAGACCTCATTAAGTCTAATAATACAAAGCCTAAAAATCAGAGCTCTGCCTTCACTACTTGTTAGTGATACTGCTTTATCTATATCCCTTCGATAGCTTAGTTTAGTCAGTCTGTCTGGCTGGCTGTCTACCTATCCTATTCTGCTCTCTTCTACAGACAAAGCTTTGTTCATGTCTTTTAAGCCAGCCACAGCTCTATCAGTATTCTTCCCAGGAAAAGAATCTTTATCTTTGTAGTAAACATATTGGCAAAATCTAAGAAACATTTGCATTATTTTATATAAATATTAAATAAATCTTGCATGCATCTGAATAACATGAATTTATTTCCCTTTAAGTAAATGACATCAGTCTTCCTGCATTTGCAGTAATATTCAGAGGAAGCTGTAAAACAGAACATTACATGGAGTTAAGATAACAGTGGCTGAGCATTGAACAAGGCTCTATCTAGACAAAAACAGTTTATTTAGTTTTCCATTAGCTACAGCCTATAAGAAAGGGATTTGAATTTCTACTGAAATAATACAGGTGAATTAGTTTTGAGCACACTGGATTTTTACCTAGTCTTAATCAACACACATGAGAAAAAGAATAGAAACAGATAGGGAAGAAGATAAATGTGATCAGAACACACTTCTCCCTTTCAGGATGGATAAATTGATGAAATTTCAGAAACATTTACAAGGGTATTACTAAGGCTCATAGTTCTGGGTCAGTTGTGATTTTATCCTAATCAGCTTGGAAACCTGAAACAAATACATTGGGTTTTTCTTGTGTTTGGGTGGGTGTGTTTAAGACACTCCTTCAGCACTGCTACAAATTTATACTCTCCCAGAGGAAGCTGTAACAGGTACCAAAACTGAGGGTTGTCCTACTGTAACCAATGGTGCTGCTAAACAGAAGCCTGAAAATGAAAATAGAGAATCTAGGAGATGAACTGGATCTGCCAGTTTACAGTGTAAGTCACATAATTTTGGGGGATTGCACCAGAGCCTTCTGGTAAGCCACCTTGTGCCTTAAACTTCCATTCAGCAAACTAGAAAAATGTTGGTACTCCCTGTTTCCCTCAGAACTTCACTTTGACTCTCTGGGATAGTGTTGCATGGGAATATTATATATAAGCTTCCTCACTCTCTAAGAGTGCAATAGTTTGCCCTTCACATGAAATCAGTGTTGCCAACTGAAGGACAGCAAAAACTCCTCGGCAGGCAGAAAAATCCATGTTTTGATTCAGTTTTGCTTTCAGTGATCTTTGCTCCCACCCGGTGTCTCTAATTGACAGCTTCTTTGCGGAAGATGGAGCCAGAAATGTGATTCTAGGCTTTAGCTTTAAGTAATATTTTTAAGACCTCATGAGAAGTGATTTACTCAAAGAGAATTCTGATAAACCTTTTCAGCAGAAATGAGGGAAAGCATTGCAATAGAAACAACTCCAGTTAGGCCCAGTCAGGCAATGCAAATAGGAGGATCCCTCACAGGGGACTGGCATGCAGCCACTGACAGGGCAGAGCACAGCAGGCTTGCACATCCTCCATGCTGCACAACCTGTCTTTAAAACACAGGCAATTTTTGCCACTCAGAAATCCCAGGCAGGACAACTTTGCTGTCAGAGCTGTAAAGTTCTGGGGTAAAGCAGTGGGAGCAGGTCTAGGTCAAGGTGGATGAGCCCTACTTATAGACCAGCACTATCCTGCCTTTGGAACAGAGCTGGCTGACAGAACCCATAGACTGGTACTACACTGGTCTCCATCCCCTCCAGGATTCTGAAAAGTTGTTTCACAGGAAATTATTCTCTTGCTACCAGTTTCTATTTGGTTCTCATGTAAGTTGTGACTTCAGTGAGATTTTGTCTAAATAAAGATGAAGACATATTGGCAAAATTCTAAGGGAGGGATCTGTGTGTGCAGGTGAGCAGGTCACCCAGGTCATTTTTGTGAACAGAGGGCATGGGACAGTCATCCTGGACTCACACATGGTGAATAAAGAGCAGAAAAGCACGGAGACACTCTGTGGTGCTCTTGTGGAATTAGAGGAATGTTGCAGAATGTACAGAAATAGGCTCTTTTTCTGCCAAAGGTCAAAGGTAGCATGAATATCTATTTTTTATATCCACCCACTGCATCCTCTATGAGTTCAGCAAGAAGATGGAGGACGAGCCTTAAAACAGGAGCAGCTAATCATATGTCTGTTCTCCAGTGTTTCATCCAAGGCTGAAAACATTGCTTTACACCTGTTTTTCTTTCCCTTCAATGCAACATTACAGAGGAAAAGCATTAAGAATTTGGCTGTTCGTATCAGGAATCTTTGGATAAAAATTACCCTGTAAATCTCCGTTCCAAGCATGAATATAAATTCCTTTTAAACAACAAGATCCTGATCTCAAAGCATGATTTTCTAATAGGTTTGGTTTAGTTTGCTCTCTTTCACTGGATTCTTTTAAATTTGATCATTAAAGAACTGAGAACTCATTTTGCCTATGTAAGCATTAAAAAGCACATATACTTTACATAAAATAGGGATTGATGAAGCATATTCACAAAGTTTTCCCTCCTTGCATTGCCTTGCTCCCATTGCTATCAAATCTGCAGGACTCTATGTATGCTTTTTATGAAGCATTTTGGGATACTTCAAAAGTAAATTCTTAATAAAAATGTAAATTATTATTATTATTGTAAAAGTATGTTGGCACTCTGTGCAATGTAGCATTCTCAGGAGCAGCATTCTTTCACACTGGGATTTAAAAAACAGCTCAGAATTTAGCTTGAATCAAATGACATTATGTATTTAGTCATTTATCAAAGCCACTTGGTAGAAATTGGGGAAAACATTAGTTAATCTTATTCACATGGGAGTTCCTGGTTATGCAGCAACGCTCTTAGTTCCCCTTTCCTCTCAAAGGCCTGGAATTCTTCAGCCTCCTATTGAGCTGGAAGCCAGACGATTTTAATGCTACAGTATATGAACCAGACAACAGAGAATGTTAAAGTTAGTGCAGGATAATTCCAGGCACTGCAAGGAGCACCCAAGAAAAGTAAATGATAACTACAGCATGAGGCGTTTGCCTCAATGGGTCTGAATTTAGCTCCCCTCTGAGTCAGGGAATTAGCAAGGGTTTGGTCCATTAATTCAGCTGTTAAGTGATTTTGTTCAGTTTATGAAGAGTATTTTTCACCTTTAAAGCAACAAAAACCCTTGGACAGGTTGCTGAGGGAGTTTGGGCCAAAATTTTGGGAATATGTGGTGTACAGAAGGGTGAAAATTTTTCAGCTTGCAAAAGAGCATTCTGTTGATAAACTACCTAATGGCAGTGTAGGCTATCCATTATTAGGATAACCTGAAATACACAACAGCTCCCTAGCCTAGATCCCACAGGGGTCCATGGGACTTCTTTTTACTTCAACAAGGTGACAAATGAGAGCAATGGCTCATCCTTACAAAAAGTCTTTGTTTTATATTGACATGCCCTTCTAGTGGCACAGATGCTTAGCTCCATTTTCCTTCAGCAGAGTCTGGGTGAGACAGAATTCATCTGTCTGTTCAGAGAATCCCACTTAAAGTAGCTATCTTTTTTTTTCTGTGGCCACTTTGCATTGTTCCATCTTCACCAATACCAAGGAAATTCCTCTCACCTGAAGTAGATTCATAATATTTTTCACTTCACTAGACACATGACACACCATACAGGGATTTATCATGGCAATGACACGTCTTATTAGAGAGGTTGACTCTAGAACCCGCTCTCTTCCCATTTCTGATCACATAGCATCTCACTGCAACTGCAGCAGTTGTGATATTAAGCAAGTGTTTAGAGTTTTCAGAGTGTTTTTAGTAACACTTGCCATCTGGAACAAGGTAAAGAGACAGCACCATACAGTTCTTTGGCCCATTACAATAACTGAAGAGTGATTTGTAGACAGAACTGGTCTGTGTGCCACAGTTTTGAGTGCTCCCTTTTGAGAATTCTGACTAAAAGCAAAAAACCAACCAAACAAGTAAAACAAAACCAGACACATACAATCACTATTAAATTAAACAGAAAACAGAAAACACTAGAGTATTAAAAAGAAGTAGCCAGGGTACTGGAAACATTCTAATGGAGTTGGTAGATATGATAGAAAGAGGGGCACTGCACATTTCTTTACAGGCAGCCAGAAGCCAAGCAAGATACTGTTGGCCTCTAAAATTATTCCAACAAATCACTAGGAATTCCACTGTATATGCAATTTTTCTAATGCTTACACCTCTATGACAGAAAGACTATTTTTCTCTTTAAAGCAGTCACATTCTTCATTAGCAAGAAGACAGTCTGCTACCTGAAGATATCATTGCTTTGAGATTATTTGTTAGGATAACTAAGAGATGAGTTTTAAAGTGAAGATTGCCTGCCAAGAAAGAACATGACTTGGGTTGTATCCTGTGTTCGTGTGTGTTTAGGGATAAAGTTAGATATAAAAACTACCAAGTGAACAGGTTCTGCTTTCTCTGTCTCCCTTCCCCAGAGAACCCACCAAAGACATAGAAACTTGATATAAGGAATGTAGCAACATCCATATCAGGTCAGAGCCTCCAACAGGAGGCCAAATCGCAGCATCTTCTGGGAATTCTACCTCTTTGCCAGAGCGGCTTACGCTGGAAACAACAGGAGAGGACTTCTTTGGATGGAAAGTGGTGACCCATTTGTGTAGTTGGGAATGAAATTTGATTGAGGACATCTACATGGTGTTTCCATACTCTGATCTAGTGGGTCCACACAGCCTCGCTGAACCCTTACAAAGAGAAGGAGCAGACAGTATCAGGTGCAGAATGCCAGAACAGGGTGAGCTCACAACAGAGGTCCAAATACTCTCCTAGACTGCAGCATTCCAAAGTTTACGCAGTTCCTAAGCTAAAAGTGATATTTTTATATCTGCTAGTCTTCAGTGGATTTTTATTTTTGTCCATAAATTTAGGAACTTAGGTCTACAGAATGGAAGAAGTAGAAAGTTTTCAAAAGCAGAAATTTTACTCTGTTCTGGTAAAAAGCTAAATAGAATCTAACAGGAGAAAGAGAAAAAACACAGATAATTTAGAACAGTCAAATACAGTTATATGGCACTTTTTTTCTAAAGATTTCAAAGCTCTGCTCAAAGGATGCAGCTATTATTGTTCCCACTGTACACATACGCAAAATTAAGCCCAGAAATACAGATACTGACCAGAAGTCATGTAGCTATTGCATAATAGAACTGGACATTTATTTCAAAACTCAGAAACTGGGAGTTTTTAGCTTAATAATAAAGCTGATAAACAAAAGTCCCACTATTTCAAAACTTATGGTGATAGTGGGGAAGCCAGGAATGCTTCCCAGGTCTGTCTGGGTCTACTTCAATGAAAAGTCAAACAGATTCAATCATTGCTTCATGCTTTCCCAGTTTTCAGGAAAACTAAATCCAGACATGCAACATAGGAAACAGCCACTGTGATTTCTAGCAGAACCCACCCTGGACTTGAGATCAAGTCTGAGGAGGTTTTACTGGTTTTCAGTATAGGCACAGCTACAGGGAGTAAATCTAGTTTCAAATTCTCAGCAGGAAATATTCATGGCCAGAAAATACGACAGGAGGATATTGAAATGGTTTGCAAAGATTTAATTGTCTTACATTTAAAAGGAATAGCTCATTGAAAAGTGATAAAGTAGTTCAGAATAAATTCTTTGGTCTTCTCTATTTGAAATATTCAATTTCACTCTTCCAAGAAAAAAAGTTCCAAATTTTTGAAAAAAGACATCTTGAAGTAAAGCATTTCTTTATTTAAATTTTAGCTTTGTTTTGGTTTAAACTACAAAACTGTTTTTAAAGATCTGCTTGAAATTTTCCCCAATGCTCGGATTTGATCACTGAATAAAAAAAACCCCACCTTATTGTTTGCCTAGTTATGTTAATGAGTCCCAGCCCAATGAGCTAACCTTCAAATCACACAAGCTCTTCATTAGTCTCTCAGAATGCTGCAAATACCTTTAATTCTTTTGCCTCTGAAAGTTTCTCTTAGCAGATCTTGAAAGAAAGACTTTTTTATCTCAGATACGAACAAAATTTTAATTATTTTCTCAAGTAGTTGCCCGTGTCATATACATAACGGGAAATATCAGCAGGAAATCAATTTGACAGACACTAATGTTGCATGTTCACCAGTTCACCAAATTACACCAGCCATGTCATCACAACGGGCATGAATGGTTCTGGCCCTGCAGTAAACCAAGGACACCTAATGTGGTCTAATTAGGACAGCAGTACACAGAAGTAATACAGTCTTAAATAAGGGTTAGAGTGTCTTTCAGCAAGTCAGTTAAGAATTTTCCTTTGTCAATGGGCTTTCACACACTTTTCTATGTATTTATGTACATTTCTATGTATTTCTAATATTTCTAAGAGCTGAGACATAAACATATCCCATTATCTAAAACAATGTAATGGATAAAAATCCTGGGGTTTTTTGTGGTTTTGTCTTTTTTATCTAACAGCTTGGAGGTGGCATTATTAAGTACTACATTTAAATCTCATGTTTCACTTATGCCAAAAAATTTATTGAGACTTGTCAATACTGTTTGTTGTGTAAGATGAAGGAAAATGTAAAAGTTTTTGTTTTGTCACCCCTCACCCTTGAAGTGTTCTTCTGGAGGTAATCTATAAAAAATTCCATCAATGAGGACCACAGTGCACAGTAGTTGGTATTGGTGAGAAAGATTGCATCTTTAAAAAACAGAAGGTATAAGAGACACCATTACTGCAAGAACTTTAGGAGCAAGGAAGCAGAAATGAGCTTTTGGAATAGAAGGTGTTTTGGTGTGGGGTTTTCTTATTCCTGCTGAACGGTAATTGCGCATTTCCCTTTTCATCCTCTCACTCTCTTTATTTTTTAATACTGATTTATAGACATGACTTTAGAAAGTATTCTCAACTTTTGATTACTTTAGTCTAACATGCAGAAAACTGGCATCCCAGGCATTTCTGTAGTACTTAATTCTTTCAGAATTCCATCCACACACATCCTTGCAATGATAAAACAGAAATGCTATAAAAGTATGAAGAAAGGGACAAAACTAAACCTTTAGTTTCATATGGGGTATTATTTCTTGTTGTTTTTGCTACCAAGCTGTAATTGGCCTAGTGAGATCTGATAAATGTCTTATTATAAACTTGAACATCAACTGATGGTGAAAAAAAATATAATGGAACTTGTGACTGAGAGAAAAGTAAAAGGGTATAAATGACTGGCAGTTCCCATTTCTTTACAAGTGTTACATTTCAGTCCCCTGCCACTACCACATGTTTCCTGTTCACAGATAATTTGTACAACATATTTTATCATTCAGTTTTAGACATAGTTGAAAGGCTTTTGCCTAAGGCTTGGAACACTTTGAAAATTGTATACCATTTGCAAGGCTTTCTTCTGCTTCACTGTGCAATTAGGTGACTGCCTTTCTGCAGACACTGGATTTATCATATGTGGAATTGGGGTTTTTTTCACCAAGGTGAACTGGGAACAAAAATGCAAGAAGGTTTTCAGTAACCCACAGACAAGGGATTAGTGTGCTGGCACAAAGATTGTAGGCTGCCTGTCAGTCCCAAACTGGATGCCATTCCCTCACAGAAGGAGTATTGTAAGCCACAAAGTTTCATACAAAAATACTCTCAGTCTCCCTGCTCTTACATACCATGTCTATACACGACTCAAACTTCTGTGGTGCAACAAGGGAAGCTAATTAAAATAATAATAATAAAAAAATTTCGGATGCGACTATTTATGAAACTATTGATTTTTTATTCCTTTGCCCCCCTCCTCCTCTTCTGTTCTCTCCCCCTCCCTTTTCCCAGCTCTGTCTTGACTAAACTTTGCTCCCGCCTAAAGTATGAAGATACTGATGTGCTAAGAGCTTCCCCTGCTGGAAGTTCCTAGCAAGAGGTGTTGTAGTCAAGTAGGGATGGATCTGGGACTAGCTCCCAGTTCAGCTAATTTATGTGCTCAGTTCCTGTCGAGCAGAGAGTACATAATGTGACTTGAGATGCTGATTAAATTTCATGTGTATTTCTATGTTCTAAATAAACCAAATTTTAAAGTCAGATTTGAGCAATGGTAGTTTAGAGGCCTCATTACAGCAGTTTGCTTTTTTCCAGTGAATTCTGCGAGGCAAAGGGAAACAAATTCAGACCTTTTGTATAATGTATTTATGTGCTTTTACAAGGTCATCTTCTAGTAGGAGATCTGGAGAATTTCTTAAGAAACAAACCTTATCTATCAAAATCATGTCGTTGTTTAATGGAAATGGAATTGTGAATTCATTCCTTGCTTTTGGTTGCAGGCATCCAGCTTGTGGACACGGTGAGTGTGTAAGTGCTAACAGAGCTGCAAGGAACACCGGTATCCTGTAGCACAATCCCGTCGGAAGGAAGGCACTTTTCCTCAGACGGCACGTCGGCCTCAGCACTAACCAAAACCTGCCTTTTCTGAAAGCTTTGAAAAAGCTGCATTTTTTAAATCAAAACTAAGAGACTTTCAATCTCTGTTTTTACATATCCATCTTAGAAATACCTGGCTGTAAACTCCCCAGCTTTTTTGGTGCACAAGGCAAAATACTATGACTTAAATAGTGTAAGCACAATAATATACTTCTTCTGGCCACTGTGTCTGCATACTGCAGCCGAATGGTCAGGATTGTCTCGGCCATTTGCTAAGGTCTCTCTGCCTTTGCACAGGCCAGTGATGGGACTTTGGAGTAAATTGCTTTGTTGTCACACCCACCCAGCTCTGTTGATTTTGTCTAGTTAGATTGTAGGAGTCTTCTGGGCCACAGTTTGACTCTGTGGTTTTTAAACTCCATGTTCTGAAATGGGTGACACAGTGGATGGTGTTGCATTGCCCCTGTAATGGTATAACCCAACCTGCAGGGTTTCAGTGAGGTTGCAGCAGTCTGAGAGGTGACTTAGAAGTCTTCCCTGTGCCAAAGCACCTTTTCTCTCACCTGAACTATCCGGCTTCCCTGGGGATGTATTTTGCATCCTACTGAATTATAGGCATTTGGGGCAAGAAGAAAACCTTGCTCTCTCCAACTGCAGCCTCCCGAGGGCTGAGTCACAGCAGAGCTGTCTTAGTGTGTGCGAACCAGCAAATATTTGGAGAGCTCCTGAGCTCCCACCATCTGTACACAGGCAGATACACAAGTAGATGGAAAGCTTCCAAGCTAAGTTCCCTTTCAATCCCCATAAAATTCCCTAGACCCAGCTAGCAATTTGAGCTTGGTGCAAGAGGAACCAAGGATTTTCTTCAAATTCTCTACTGGGTTTATTTGAATCTGCTGCTTGGTAGAAGGCTCAAAGAGGTTACAAAAAAAAATAAAAAATTTTAAAGCACTGGGTCATGGGATTTCCCAATCTAAACATAACGGTAAACCCAGACTGACTCCCCTCTTTCTGTGCTATCCATTGTGCTTTGTCCCAAGTGGGAAAGACAGTTTGCCAACACAGAGGCAACATGGACTGTAAACAATGACAAGAATAAAGCTAAATATTGTGCATATTCATTGCATGCAATCCTAACACAAACATCCCTACTGAGTAAAGCAGAAAAGAAGATTTTTGTTTTTTTTTTTTCAATGAAGGAGCTTCTGGGTCTTTTTAACCCTTCATTTTCTCAGCTGTGAAATTTTCAATAAGATGCAACAACAATATTTTACTTCATATGTTATAAGCAAGTACTTTTTAAGTGGAGGTTTCTTTTTTTTACTACAACTTAGCTGCATGATAATTTAATTGACTCATTTCTCAGAGGAGTTCACTCATTTCAAGTTTCCAGAAGGCAATGTTACAATTGTTCACTATTTTCACTTTAGCTTTTCTATAACTTCCAATTTTCTAATCAATTCATCTGATATGAGTTTCATTTTCTTTTATTTATGGGTGGGGTAAGGATGTGTTCATGTTCTACTTAAAAGTTCCAAGAATACTGGTTTCTAATGTGAGCCCTGAACAAACAGTGCAGGAGAAACACACTTCCTCCATGCAGAACACCTCTTAATTTATCCAAATTCTTAATGTAACATAGAACGTATTTCCAAACAATTATGCTCTCATTTACATGCCTACTTGTGAAATATAGTTAAGATATAAATTTTTTTTTGTAAAAATCAGCTCTCCATCCTGAAGAGTAAGCCAAAAAGTCTTTGAAGATCCCAACTTTTAATAGGGCTAATTTCAAGAAGGATAATAAACCCATAAGCGTAACTCTAAGGAAGTCAGCTCAACCTGACCCATAAATTTCTTGGAACAGTTACTTCCAGTTTGCACAGTACCAAAATAAGCCATGATACTTCATTCCACAGCCATAAAAAAATTCACTTATTTCTGAAGCAATGATTTGGGCTGTGGCTTATAATGAAGGCTACTCTGAGTTAGATTGCCTGATAATAAAACACAATTCCGTGGCATGCCTTTTTTTTTATTATTATTATACTCTGTTTTCCTCTCATTTGAAAAACAAAATATAACAATTTTAATTTTTATAGAAGTGTAGTTCTTGATTATTTTCTTTCTATGAAGCTTCTGTATTCAACTGTGTGAATAGTACTAACATTCAGCAGCTAGCATCTGCTGTTCCTGCTCTTTCCTGGATACTAAGCAGCACAGACTTTGTGAGGAAATCCTCATCAACCTATCTGTTAAAATTAGTGGGCATGCATACTCAGAATTCTGGTTATTTAAATATTAAGTCTGTGAAAAAAAAAACAGGTTTGCATGCACCACAGAATACTCATGCTTTGCCATTGTGGGCTTGCATGATTATTTACATTTATTTGAAACATTTACACATTAATTATTAAATTATTTTCTATCCTGCTGATGCATGAATTTTTACAGATAAAAACTGTAATTTCAGATATGAGTTGATTATCATTAATGCACAGCTATTAACAATAGATTATCAGAAAGACACTCCACGTTCACAATTGATCTGACACAACAACAGATGGTAAAATAAGTGGTAAGAGTATAAAGCCAAGACAAAACCCTAAATACTTCCTTTAGAGCAGGACTATAAATACCTTGATAGACACACCATTTCTTAATATGTGCATGGGTGATCTGAGTCTGGGGCCTGCTTGCAGGTTAGAGAGTAGCCTAGAACATATAAAATAGAAATGAAGGCCAAAGCAGAAATTATAAAAATAAGTGCTTTAGCAGAAGCAGAAAATGTTACCTGACCACAAATCATTAGCAGCAGCAAACAGGACGTTTTAAAATGGATAAGGATCAAGCACCACAGGCCTGTCTCTGAGCTGTGAGCTTACATGTGATAGGTCTACTGCACCTCCAAAAAAAGCAAGCTCAGAGCTTGTATTTTACATAGGTTTTGTAGAGGCACATATAAACCCAGCAAAATGTAACCCATCATTAACTGTGGACTTTTCTTTTGTGCGCCTTTTCTACCACAATTATTTTGGATCCTGGCCTGTACTGGTCACACTGAGAGGCATTAAAGGATTAAACATTACTTGAATTCCAGTTTTCATTTACAGAAACAACAGAGCTGGCGTGGGAACAGCCCATGTCCAGAATGCAGCACTGGTTCAGCCCCACAAGCAGAAGCTCTGAAGCAGCCAAGCGCCCCATGGCCATGAGTTGGACTGCAGGGAAAATGAGTTCTTTCTAACCAGACCTGCTGCTCTGCAACCTCCCAAACTCAGAGCTGGTCTCCTCTGACTTGTCAGGGATGGACTCCATCCTAATGAAAAATATATATTGAAAAATCAACTAGATAATCAGAGTCATGGTTTTTCACTAGACTCAATTGTTCCTTTTTAGCCAACCCCACTAGAGAATGTTAAAGAGCTTCTGTGTGGGCTGAAATTTTCCATTGCTTAGGTCAAAACAGGGTTTATGCTGTTTTCCCATCCACATCCTTCAATGTTCAAATGAGATGGTTTTAATTTACAATAATTCTTTAGCTAATTACTCAGGAGAAACTCTGGTTTAAAGCTGTCAGAAGCAGTGCCTATACTGTCTCCACTGACAGAAGCACACCTGAGTGAAGTAAGAAATGATTGCAGATGCAGCCACCAGGGTAAGCCTCAGCTGCTCCTGGGATAACATACCTGAGGAAATTCAGATAAATCCATGTCAATCAGAAAATGACAGCAGTCTTCCTTTCTGCAGCTTTAATTGAGTCAGGTAGGCACAGTTTGGCATTTAAAACATCTTTCTAGTATGTGTTTTGTACCATCTTTGAACACAAGGAAATCCAGTTTTCTCTCATATAAAACGCTTTCCCCATCTTTAAAATAATCCTATACCTTAAATGTTTCAGATTTGACATAGAAATCTAGCATGAAAATGGCCTTTTTGGAGAAGTAGGACATAATCTTATTCTGGACAAATTGATTTTGCGTGAGCAAATTGGAGACTGGGAACATGCAGCAGATATTTTTTTCTGACTGATGCATACAGTGGTTCAGCAATGTGCAGGCATAGAGTAGATTTGAGTGAAATGAAAAAGATCCTTAAGTGTTTCAGAAGTTTTGCATTCTTTAAGCGTAATGTTTTCTCTTTAGTATGTAGCCTGTGAAAATAATTTCTATTCAGACTGAGCAGTGATTTATATTTAGAGTATACTTTCTGTAGCTTCAATCTGCACTCTGTCTAAAAATTAATTTTACAGTTGTATACAGGACTTTTCAGAATAATTGAAGCTAACATGACTTGAAGCTAACATTGGAGGCATGCAATGCAAACATGCACAACAAGGCAGAACTTTAAAGCTGGTGGAATGAAAGATATGTATTTCCTGAGAAACACATATTAAAACACACAATCTAAGGTGAAGCCACTTAAGCCACTTAATTGACATAATGAAATTAAGTAGTGTACCAGAAGCTGGTATGCTCAACATAACCTGGTTGTGCCCTGACAGACATCTATAAAGCTTAGAATAGATGCTGTCTAAGACCAGTCAGGTTAATGAAATGGATTTTCCTATAGATTTGTGTGTTTTGCTTCTTTAAGGCTCTGCCTTGAATAACCCAGTTTTCCCTCACAGTCTCTCCAACAGCAGACAAGACACAGCAAAGCTGTTAGACAGTGTATCATTGCTGATCAGCTGCAAGCTGCTGCTGCCAAATGGGATGCATGAACTGAACTCTACCTGTCTTACTCTTACAGGAGGTTAAAGATGCTCTTTTACTCAGCTGCCAATATTTCTGAAGATACAAATTAAATGGCTGTGAGGCATCATCATTTTTTGAATCTGTTTGATTAAAAAACCTCGTTGATCTCAACAGATCCAAAAAGAGGCAAGTGGACAGTAGGTAGATAAAAAAGAGGAAGTACAGCTGCATAAAATGTGGGGGAAAATAGAGAATATTTTATGGATATCAACACACTAAAATCAGTACCCAGGCTGCTTGCCATCTCCTGAGTGGAATCTGTTACTGCTGAAAAATCTGCAATTGTTTTGGAATCCAAATAACAGACAGACCACCTTTTTCTACATATATCAATATTAAATACCATGCTGATCAGGTTAGTATACTGAATCCTCAGGTTCCTAAAAGAAGGAAGTGGAAGTCAGTTTGATTCTACTTCTATGGATAAGAAATGGTCCATACTTTAAGATGGTCAACACGAGACAAATGATGCTGAATCATTCCTTGCTTTCATTTGCATTTCCTGTCATAATCCTGGATTTTTTCCTACTGAGCCCAGGAGATGTGCCAAATATATGGGAGACACAGCTTTGTGTCAGAGAGCACCAAGCCACCTGTAAGCTGCCCATCAATCCACATAGCTCTCAGCTGCTGCCTCTCTCCCACAAATCCAGTAGCTGGGACCAGACCTGTGATCAACCATGCCGCTTCACTGCTAATATGGTCCTCAGCACATTTGGGCACATCTCCATATTAGTCTTTCAGGTACTGTTCTAGGAACAGGCTGGAGCAAGGACAGTCTCCAGGTAACAGTAGAGACAAGGCTGGGAGAAGGAAATTCGCCCATACAGATATGAGTGTCTCAGAAAACAGTCCCTGCTTGTTTATTAATTAGTATGGACTTTGATCCTAGAGCCATGCCTGGTACTAACTCTGGTACTAAAAGCACACTAATCACGTTGGTTGTCTTTATCCTTGGGCCAGGAATGAATATCTCCATCTCAGAAGACAGCCATTCTCATACTGGTTGACCTGCCCACTGTCATCAGCCAAAGCAGAGCCCCAGTGGTGCCCATTTGTGCAGCCACACTGTCCATGCTATGGGGTAGGAGCAGCTCTGAACGGTGTCTCTGATTTCCTCAAGACAAAGAAAATGTTCATCTGTCTGGATCTACCACAGTTGCTGTGACTTTGTTCCAGCAAATGGGTACAAAGGCCAAAGAGCGAAAATGAATGTAAGACTGTCCTGTTAGGCAAATGCATAACAGAATGAAATTAGGACTATATGTGCAATTTTACTTTTAGGATTCAGAAAGTTCAAAAATTTTTTAACTATGAAGCTTATAATTTTAAATAAGGGGATTTCTAATACTATATCTCTGTATATATGGGTACATCAACTCTCGGGCTGCTGAAAATTTTTTTCTCTGAAGATATTTTTAACAAGACACAGATTTCCTACCAAATGTGCTGGTTATCAACAAGAAAACCAGAAAGAGATAACAGGAAAAGAAAAAAAAGAAAAAAAAAAAAAAAAAAAAAAAAAAAAAAAAAAAAAANGAGAAAGAAATTGTTTAGCATTCAGTAGAAATGCTTATATTTGCTTCATTCTTTTGCTAATTGTGGTGTGGGATTTCATTTTTCCCAAAAGAAGGAGCACCCATCCACTGTCTATCCATTTTTATTGGTTTTGTTGTCATTGAAATATATGGCTTTGCCCTCTTTCATTCCATGGAAAAAAAAAATCAGCACAGGGAACTTTGAAATGGAAAAAACAATAACATTTTGGGGTTTGGTGGGGTTTCTTTTTGTTGTTGGGGTGTTTTTTTGTATTTCCCATGTAAACTAAATTACTTCTTCACCCAGCCAAAATATGCACTCAGAAACATGCTGATGCTTTTCAAATTGTAGTAGATAGAGGCACTTAATCACCAGTTTAAGTAGAAAATGTGCACCAAGGGAATTTTCCATGGGGTGATTTAGCTGTATGCAAATCTGATGTGTACTGTAGTACTGAGGCGCTCAGGAGCTGAGCACTGTAGAGCTTGTCAAGGGATTAGGTAACAATGAAGATTTAAGAGCCAGGACAAAGCTAGATGTAGGTTGGGAATAATATCCTGGTCAATATATCCTCTGGTGTAGACAGCTAGATAAACATGTAGATAAAACTTACTACAGCAATGTTCAAGCAAAATGAACCACAGGCAAAGAATTGAAGAAAAACTCCCACAAGGCACTGACAGCTTTTTCCCTTTTTCTTTCTTTTTATTCAATATTATTGTATTGGAGGCATCATGGCAAAACCTCAGGACTGAGCCTATTGTGAACCCAAACCTTTGGGGGATGTAATATTTCTCATTTGCTAACGTGAATCCCGCTGATGGGGTGGGTGACTTTGGGTGCATGCTAGTTAGTAGGTAATTTATATGTGTAGACTAAAAGCAGTACTGTTGTAACAAATATGCATAAGGATTTTTATAAACAAACCAAAGGTGCAAATAAATTGGACCTTTACATGTTCATGGAGTCAGTGTTCTGCATCATTAAAAGCTCTACATTAAGACATAGTCTGTCATCCTCCAAGTATACACATCAATTTCTATCATGCTCATAATGGCTCAGTTGCTACCTGCAAAGTAGCTACAGTAAAACTTTGACAAGGTTCCAGGACATGAAGAAAAAATTCATGCTCCTACCCTTGGATATCCCTGCCATCACATTGTGGATTGGTGGCTTTTGGTGCAGAATGGTTCCCCTGAGCCGCCCTAGACAGATGAGAACTCAGTATGGAGTCAGGTCCAACACAGGAATCAAATAAGAACAAAGGTGTATTATTAAAACAACATTGCATACATTTTGTTCAGTGGAAAGAGAGCTGTAAATACACTTTAAAAATATTTCAGCTGGTCTCACACTTACTTCCATGCAAAGCTGAAACAGAAAGAACTTTACATAGGACAGAAAGATCATTCTTCAACTATCTGTATTTAACAGTGAGAAATGTTGATTCTTAAGTGCACATGAAAACAAACCGAACAACCCTTAAGTTTTGTACCACATGTTGAGCTCTGATTGTATCACTGGGTGTGAAAACTGACTCTCCAAGTCAATGGCTCAAATACAATTGTTTCAGTCCTCTGCCTCAGTTTGTCATCTTAAAATGAATGAGATTAGATAGGTAGTTTTTTTTTCTTTCCTTTATCCTTCACATGTGTCTTTTGTGGATCGTGAGTCTCTGGCAATGTCTTTACTATAAACACTCTCCTAATTTATATGTCTCTGTAAGACAGGAATGATGGCAATTAATATCAGTATTAGATAGTATTAGATTTCCTGACTTCTGGCCCATTAGATGATAGAAAAGAGCTCCTTTAAAAATGTAAAGTCAAAGTTATTTTAACTGTGTTTTTTGGTCATGTCATGTGGAAATGCAGACTGAGGGAAGATGGACTTTTTCTGGTTCTTGCTCTGAAAGTGCCCATGACTGTGACAGGACAGGTTGGAGCCCAAGGTGTAAGTATTAATGAGAATACCCTGATACAGGCATAGTGTATTTTAACGAGGCTGTGGCATTTGGTAGTAGAAATGATCAGTTTTCTGCCAGATACCAGGCCTGGCAATGAGGCTTTTCCTTTCCCAAAAGCCATCTTGTAAATTATGGCTTTAGGTGGGCCTCAAAAACACTTGGGCTGGCTGGAACAAAATCTGTCTGCACAAAATGAACTACACAAAATGAACCATTCATGATGACAGAACTTTCAACGCAGGTGAGCAAAATCCAGGAAGGCCCATTTTGTCCCAGACAAGGTGCTGCTGAGGGAGGCTGGACTGCCAGGATAGAAAAGCAGAAGGCACAGTGGTGTTAGTGCCATGAAGTACAGAAGCACAAAAAATGGTACAGCACAGTTTGCAGAGAGGAGCAAGCCAAACTTGGTGCTTGAGGAAGGATATGTCCCTGAGCAGTGTGACATGGTTACACCTCTCACCTGAATGGTATATCTCCTGGGCATGAAAGATCCAGGGACGTTGATCAGCTGTGGAGTATTCCTCCTGACTGGAGGACACATGATTACTTTTTATCTAATTATCCTGTAGGCATCCATTTCAGGTTACAGAATTATTATTGAAAGCCATTTAATTTTCAGTGGCAGTCACTTGAGTGGACAGAGTAGCACAAGAAAATTACTTAGCACATATCCAGATCCTCCATGATTTCCATACATACACAAAATTTTTATTTTCTGCTTATAAAAAATGGCAGTAAAATACTAATATGTACTGAATGCAGTGTGTTGTTAGTATCAGCCTCTTAAAAGTATGAAAAAATATATGATTTTTAATTATACCTGCATGAATTTTCTGGTTAAAATGAATAGCAAATTTTTACATACAAGTGTGTGATACAGTATTGTTATACTGCACGTACTGAACTTCTATGGGCAATACCCAAAGTATCCACAATTATTGTAGTAAAGAGAAGAGACACTAACAAAAAAAGATTCTAAGACTTTTAGGAAAGCATCTAAATTCATGTGCTTCAAGGCATAAAACTGTCTCTGGATTAAATTTTTTTTCCCTGTGGACAAGGTTGTCTCTGTAACAGTTTCTGCCATGCTCATCTGAAGCTAGATAATTTTATAAATGTTTTACTGAAGAAGGTGGACAACTTTTCTGATCCAGCATGTCCTCTGTGTACTCACATGAAAACTGAGAGCCTCTTATATTATGCCTGCCACGAGCAGTTTTGTCTGCTATAACTCTGTTCTTGATACTTTTCCAAATGTAAATGATACCAACTGGTGGATAAGGTTTCCTTTTCTGTATACCTTCTTCTCCTCCTCCTATTCCTATCCCCACTGCAGAAGACTGTAAAATGCCATTTCCTTACACTACAGGCATATAGCATGTCTGGGAAATAACACCCGGAGCTCAGAGGAGCGCTGGCAGTACCACAGCAAGAGAAAGAGAGACCAGCTGCAAAGCCCTGCTGGGTTCCTGCCTTGCACTGGGTGGTTCATATGAGGCTTCACTTCACCTGTTGCATATTTGTATTTGCAGTCCTTCTCCATGATAAGGTGGCTTTAATTAAAATAGTAACTAAAACTGACTAGGAATAGTAACTAAAAGTGACTGAATAGTAGCTAAAACTGAAAGGGACAATATCTCAGAGGACTGAGGCAGAAGCTACAGGTACAGTGACTCAAGAGAGGGCAAGCTGTCTCTTTCCAGTGTCTGTGCAATTTAGGGCTTTTGAGGGATGGGAGCTGTACGCTATAGTCCCCAAAAGTACTATCTATGATGTGGTAGTATCTACTTAGCCTGTGACACATGCCTTGCACTTCTTATCTGCACCAGCACCCAGGCAGGGAATTCAAAAGGAAGTCATACTCCAGATTCAAGGGAAGGGTGCCAGTTACAAGTGTATTCAGTCTTCCTCCCAAGGGGTCTCCACTGGGACAGCAGTTCTGCTCTTTAAAAAGAATGAGGAAGTGTGAGGCCTGGGAAACCAGCATTACTACAGGCATTTAATGCTGTATTTATCGCTTTGATTTTGGGCATTTCAGTGTAAAGTCAGTTAAAGCTCCAGGAAATCAGCATGTTAGAAAACCAGACCCAGCTTGTCTTAAATTGACTATCTGAGGCAGAAAGCTTCTCTGGGAAAATTTTACTCTGGTTCTGGAGATGCAGTTGCATACCAACTTTTTTTATTTAAAAATATAACACCCTTCAGGTTGTTAAAAGGATTTAAAAGCTTACAAATTTCCCTTCACAATGATTTTGGTATTTCAATAGTTTTCTGTGAAAATTGAATGCTACATTTTGTATTGCTGCTGAGTAATTTTTTCTACATCTAAAATTTCTTTTATTTATATGGAGGTAGTATAAATCACCTGTCCTGGGATTTTCCCATTGTATTCCGCAGATGCACAGTCAGTAAGGCTGTGGTGAGAGAGACTTGGCAGTGAGGGTTGGTGTCTGGGCAACTCCACTGGTCCTAAACACACAGGAACATATCAAGGATTATTACCCATTTCTAGAGCCTACAGTAAGCTATGGCCTCTGTCTCCCACCATGATATCCAGCCAGCTAGAAGTACCTCTGGGTACAGGGCCATTTCTACAACAGGATTAATTTTTGGAGCACTGACAGAAGCGTTCAGTTCTAATAGTTCAATAAGTTTGGAAACTGCTGGATTATAGGACAATTCACAGTTTAGCAAGCTGTTGCCTAAGGATATTTCAGAAAAAAAAAAAAAGAAAAAAGGAGAGCAAAATAAAAGCATAACAAAATAAAAGCATATGAGCTTATGATAAAATGGTCCTCTGACTTGGGGCATTTCAGTTTTAACTCAGAGAGGAGATTGTGGGAACACAGAATTTTCACAAAGCACATCCAAGCCCAACTGTCTTAAATTGACCACCCAAAGTCAGAAAGCTCCTTCTGACACTTTTTGCCCTTTTTTTTTTTTTTTTTTTTTTTTTTTTTTTTTTTTTTTTTTTTTTGTGTATGAATTATTAAACCGCTATGAATTATACATTCATCTTCAGGCTTCTAAACTGAGTCTGAAATCCTGTATATCCTGTATAATACAGAAAATTAAGATTGTGCAGATGGAAAATACTTCCCTGCTGCAGTTTTCTCCTAAGTTGTCTTACAAATAATGAGCACAGATCCCCGTGCAGAATGCAGCTGGGTGCCATTCAAGTAGTTCTTTCAAGGATGGTACAGGAAGATGTGCATGGAGGTAGGAGTATCTGAGGCTTCCACCAAGAGGCAGTAATTCCAGGAAGCAATGCTCACAGGAAGGTGTGGTGCTCCTTTCAGCAGTGACATTAATGCTTGCTAATTTCCTTGAATGCTACTGCCTAAGCATTTTATGATTGCTTTCCCCATCCCTGAGAACTTCTGTGGAGACTGACAAACATTTGTGCTAGGACTACTAATAGATTTACAACATATCACTAAGATCTTGAGAGGCGTACTTGCAGGTATTCTGTTGATGACCAAAGTTTGCTGAATCTGTTGTTAAATAATAGCCATTAATTCAATAATCCATCAGAAATTAGGACTCTAAGATGCTTTCAGTATTGGCTTTTATAGATTTCTCTGAAAATTCATCACATGACGATTTTCAATCTCAGCAAGCTCCTCCAGGTCAACAAGTAAAAGGCAGTAACAAAGCAAAGCAAAACATTTAACAAATTCAATGAGCATCTATTATCAGCCTGATTACACACTGTACCACATAGAGTCCTAATGATTTCAGTGAGGCTCCGTGCAGCATAAGGAGTCTCCCATGCAGATTAGTTTAAAAGATCAGGGTCTCCATATGGAACATCTCCTTCATTCACCCCTTCCTGTTCTGAATAGAGCAGTATAAAACAAAGGCTTGCTTTTTTGCATACTTGCAAGGTTAGAATTCTTGATAGGCTTGTACAGTGATTCAAATGATAACAGCTAGGAAAATATTTCTCAGTGCTATTTTAAGCCTGTGTTGGCTTTTCTCACCTAGGTCACTCACTGCAATCTTCTCTGTCCAATTACCTTTCTAATAATCATTTTACTGCATTTCAGCTGCCACAGCATTAGGTGTAAACGCCTAAAATCTTGCCATTCAGTTCCCAGGAATAATTTCATGGGAGGACTGTCATGGGTGTGTAATATTAAGGGGAAAAAAAAATCAAATGTCAGAAACTTCATATTGATACTTTGATCAGAAGCAACATGAGACTGAAAGTTTTTGAACAACAAACCATTTGAGAGTGTGTAACATGCTTGTGAAAATATTCATAGCATAATTAGATAAATAACAGATCCAGTGTCTATTTTTACTTTCCCTTGATGAGAAGCTTTGCAGGAGAGACTGCTGGTAGTTAATTCTCCCTAACAACAATCTGTGTAATCACAAACCCCAATTAGCTGTGCCTGTTCTATGCTATACAAACTATTTCCTTAGCGCTTCACATCACTACTTTGTAATTAGCTTTCATCTACACGAGCTTTGACTAAAAAAATATAAAAGAGTGTAAGTGATTGTACTGCCACTCAGTATTCTGCGAAATAATCGCTAGCGATTTCAATCAGATTAATTTTATCACCCGTATTAAGGAAAATTACCTCCCTCTTCACTCTCTACAGCTGAGGGCTATTTCATTTCCTGAGATGTTCATAAAAGCATAATATAAAGCAATCTGTAATTGTAAATATCCTTCCCTAATAACTTTGAGATATTTCCTTAATACATCTTTACATTTGGAGTTTCCGTTCCATAAAATACAGTAACAAGTGCTCTATTATGTTTTAAGTGTGTGCTGTTAAGCTGGACAACTTAGCGCTGTCCTTCCTGTTTTTACATAGGGTTATATTTAACTTGCAGATAATGGGAACAAGGTTTAAAAGTGATGGAGCGGAATAATGGCGTTACAGCAATAATATATCTTGCCTTTGTGAGGAATAGAACTTTACGGCCTATTTCAGGTCAGCCAACACCAATTCCATTTTTCACAGCCTGACAACTTTCACCTTCACCCACACTCCAGATGGGTATTAAAAACTACTTTCCAAACAAAACTGAGGTTTGGCTGTATCCATGTTTTACACCTGGGGAGAGCCCTTTGATACTTAAATTCTACATTAAAATAAAATAGAGCA
>WEIU01017688.1:2367-15544 GCA_013389925.1 Aegithalos caudatus
GAGAGAACACGAACAAAATGTTTCTCAGAGTAATCACAAATTCAAAAGAAACTCAATGATAACGAGTTTTCTTCTTTACATGACAGACTGGAAAGCACCTGGAACAAGTAAGCAAATGTTTGGGACTTGACACACCCCACCATCACCTTTGTGGCAAGTGGAAAAACCCAGCAATGGTTTACTTCTGCAGGTTAGCAATCACCTTTAAAACAAAAATAGAAGAAATTTCTGTTTGAAGGGCACATCAAAACGTCCATCTTAAAATAGAATTGCATACATGACTGGATGCAGAGTCACCAATTTTCAGTTATTTTCTTTCAACCTTGTTATTCATGTAAACAATTATAGAAAGCTGGAATTATTTTCTAAATGCATCACTGTGATGCAGGACTAGCATCTTCTTCATTCAGTCTAATGGAAACTTGTGAATTGTTAGTGATTGAATTGTCAATCATTCAAACAAGTAAATAGTTTTTTCCTCCAAATTATGACTTCTGAAGATTTTCACAGCTATTTAACCTCAGTACCTCACTATTTGTGAGTTGTTAGCTCTGTCCTGTCCAGAAGTCTTAATCTCCAGATACTGGGAAAATTCTGACATACACAGGTTGGTATTTTTCCCAGACTCTCAACTTGAATGTCTGCAATCCAGCAAGTACAGCCTTTCACCAACACCTGAACAACTGTTTAATACACCAATTCCAGTCAGGTCAACTGTAGTCTGAAAAGCACACAGAACATTACTTCCACGGCCAGTCCTTCAGTGAGAGACTTGGAGCTTGTTCTGCTCCACATCCAATAGAAATAGCTCCTTGAACAGCAGGTGTCTTTTAGAGCCAAACTCCTAAGACAGTGGGTAAGCAAATACTGAGAAGGCAGGGAACTGACAAAATCAAACTGGGATTCACATGCCTTTGTGGGGAAAACACACATTATTTTGGTAATGGAAAAGTAGTGAGCAGTCATAAAAGACTTCCTACCATAAGTTTGTAAAGCTGCCAGTAGCCAACAAACCCAGGGCTATTTCCTCTTCTTGGTGTCACGGTGTTAGCTAAAGAGTTTAATAAGTCCTTTTGTCTTGAGCTGTTTATCACTGTAGTTCTGAAATAAGAATTACCTTCCAAATCTGCTGCCTATTTGCTCTATGATAAAAATACCCTAGCCTGTTTTAATAAGAAAGAAAATTGCATCAGAAGAACTATATTCCTACTGTTTTAACTAACTCAGCTTCTTCTTATTCTAATGGGCAAGAAACTTCTGATGCCACAGACCTTCAGGAAAACAGGAGTGCTGCTAAGACATGCACCTAGACTTCAGCTGCAGAAGGCAAGGAAGTTTTTGCTTTTTCTTTTCCTTAAAGGTGTACATGAAGTTGATTCTTACTTCAGTATTGATCTGAATATCATACTTGCCAGTTTCAAAACGGGAATAGAAGTATCCTCTACCTTCAGAAGTGTATTGTGAAAATCACCTGGTAGACATTTAAAACCTTTCTGTAGATCCACACTAAGCACCACAAAGACCTATAAAATTACCAGTTCGTTGTTGACTCTGTGCCATGAACAGATATTTTAAAAAAGTACTGACTACTCTTCAAACCATAAAAACAACATTAATAGTAGCTTTGCACTACACGTATATATATAAACTTTCCATTAATATATTTTGATATATTGAAATACATACACAAATATCCATAAAGCTACTAATTTTAAAAAATCTGCATAAGCAGCTGAGACTCCTAACTATTAGGAATAGTTTTCTACTAATCTTAGCAAGGCTCTAAAATCATTCTTTGTGATTAGAAGGATAAAACCACAATAGTCTGGAGCAAATCACAAGTGTAGTACATAGTGACAAATGGTATCTACGCTGAGGGATGTTTGGGTTAATGTTTTCTGTTACAGAGGATTCTAAGAGCACACTTAACAGATGGATGGAGAGAGTGTCCTGATAAATTACATACATCTCTGTTCCTATTTGAATTGTAAATACAATGTTGATACTACCTACCCTGTGAATAAGCTGCAGCACACACTTACATAATCATTTGCTAACGTGAAGTGTTGAAAAAAATGCTTGCTGTTAGCTAGAAGCATGACAAAGGGATCTGAATGCAAGTAAGAAGCAGTTAATACTGAATACTGTCTTTTTAAACAGATTTTGATGGATTTAGCTCCAATATTTTTAAAATAAGAGAATAAACAAAGTGCAATTTGGATATTAAATATCTTCGGTATTGAATCCCTGGTGAATTGCTACATGAAATATGGAAGCTGTCCCTTCAGAATTAATAAATACTGCACTCCAGTATTTTATCAAAACAACACATTCTCCACTCTTATCAATAAAAATTTTGCAAAAATTACATATTCCAGTTCCTTGAACTGGAGTATTCAGCACAATGACTAAAAGGCTGGGCAGTTAAAATTAATGACTGTTTGTAACTCTCATCCAGACTTGAACTCTCACTTTGAATGAGCCCAACTGTATCCAGACTGAAACTGGGAGTACTTCCCACCTTGTGGATCCAGGTGTGTATTTTGACTGTACAACAAGAGGAGACTGGGGACACTACCACCTGAAAGTATCATGGGCAGGAAGCACAGGCACAGGATGGAAACAACTGCAGGCAGTGCAGGTGCAGCCTTAAGCAATCTGTCTTGGACAGAAACCTTGCTAAACTCTAAAGCCTCTTTATGTAGTGAGGGGAAAAGTGCAATGAAAAGGTTAAAGACTGCAGTTAAATAATTACTATAGCCATGACCCCTCAGCTGCTGTAACACCAGGTCCTTTGCCCAGTGTCTGACACACATTGCTGGTTATTCCTGCAGGAGCCATACCTTACGTGTTCACTGACACGAGGCAGGAAGTTACAGGCAACATACAGGCATTCACAAATAAAGGTAAGATTTTGTCTTCTAGCATATCTGAAAAATCTCATGTCTCCACACAGCCTGAACTAGTAGAATGCCTCAACACACTTGTACTCAAGCCTTTCCTCTGTGTTACTGCACACACAGGGTCTTGAGCGTTCTTTAAAAGATAACTGCCATCAATTTTCTATTATGTCAGCATCAGAACAAAGATTCCTCTATTGTATTCTTTTTATCGTACTCAAAAAATGCAGATAGTGGTGAGAACTGACTTCATGAATTGAAAGGGTGCCAAAAATGCTTTCAACTAAGTGTCCTATAGTACTGTGATATTTTCCTTTGAATCACAAAGCCATGCGACATTTCACTTTAAATTACTCATTAGTAGAAATAGTTTTGTTTTAGTAAAGCAATTTCTCTCAGTGCAGATAACTGTGATATGGGCTCCCTCTAGTGTTTTATCTCTGACAGAAACGTGGAATTATAAAAAATTGCATAGAGTCATTTATAAATGCCAACATTCTACTTAAGTTACCTTCCAAAAAAAAGTTCACTGTTAGTGAAAAACAAAAATCAGAGTTCCAGTTAAATAGGTTTATGTATTTGTACATATCAAATTCTTAACTCAGTGTAGTAAATTTTGCTGTTCCATGTAACCATCCTAAGATCCAAATATTATGTAATTACACATGTAACTTTGCACTGAAGTGTAAAGGAAGGAAAATATTACATAAAATCCATTTTGCAATATTTTAAAAATCCAAAACTAAGCTTAGAAGGGGATGCTCTATCTACATCTTAAAAAAAAGAATCTTTTAAATACCTAAATAAATACCCTATGTATATGTAAAAACACCTCTTCCACCATGAACACCTCAAAGTTGTTTCAGTAATTCAAGCAGAACTCACAGCAAACTGGAGTTTGATCTTGCCTGATTCAAGTCAGTGGATGTTTTCCCCACTGATAGAAGCACAAGAACATGCAAGTAGATTATTAAATGCTCCACAGTAACTAAAACAGAGCATAAAAAGTGCAGGTGGATGGACAACCTTTGACATTAATTAGTGAAAACTGTATTAAAATCCATACTAATTGAAAACACATTCTTCTTCCACACAGAATCTCAAGCCATTCTTTTCCCCACCAAATCCACCAGAGAGATCAAGCTAAAGCAGCATGGATGGGGGAGTAGACTGAACCAGGAAAAATATTAGCATAGTTTTTTCCTCCCTAAGAAAAGAGAAACCATATTGTGAATCTCAGGATACTGTTCCTGACAATGCCATGAGCAGCTCCATGCAAACGTTTAGTACCTCTTCCACATAATACAAGCAGCAGTGTTGACAGGGCATATAAGAATTTTACAATAAATTAACTGTTTCATTTCCTTTTCTATAAACTGCTAAAACAAAGGAAAAACTGGAAAGAAAACCCCCAGAAAATTTAAATTCTTAAAATCCCTGTGCAAATCTAGCACTTTTCCAACCTTGTGTTTTTATATTCTTCTGTTTCCCACTTATTGGAGAACACAAAGCTTTGCCCTGAGAAAATATATTTTAGATATGATAGCCTCTTCTACAACAAATAAAACATTACCTATAAACCTGACAATTACACACATCCAATTAACAGAGCTGCATATATATGTTACAACCAAAATAAGCCTGTGAATTAGAATCTGTCATTGACAGATCAAAAAGATCACACAGGCTAGGATTCACACTCTTGTTTTGCTCCGCAGTTCTCAATTTAAATCTCATACTTAAACAAAACTAATCATCTAGCATATCACATTAAGAAGGCTATTAAATCTTCTTCAGAACAGTTAATATTTTTCACACTTTTTCCCCACTAACATTTTTTCCTTGCAATGTCCCAGGTGCATTGCTAAGGCTGGTTTCTATAGCCATCCTCTGCAAAGTCACAGAACCACACAGTATCCCAGAGTAAGGACCGACAAGGATTGAGTTATTGAGTTCAGCTCTGAAGTGAGTGGCCCATAGAGGGAAAAACTACTTCGAGTACAATCTGATGCCTTCAGTATCTCAGTCTTCCTCAAATTCTTTGGCTGAGCACAGAACCCTGTCCATGCCACCTCTCAAACAGTGGCACTGCTTAAGAGAAGAGCACAATGAATTGTATCAGGCGTCTCTCTGGCTTTTAGTACACGCATGCCAGAACTATCATCAGCTAATAGAGCTATAGGCTTAGAGAGGAACTGGATTCTAATTAGGTTTCTCTTTTTTTAATTACCTTATATTGGTAAGAACCAATAATTAATAGAAATAGATGCATTATGTCATATTTTCCTTTATTTTCAGTGCAAAATTACATGGATAATTATATCACAGATTTTCTTTACTAATGCAGTTAAGGGTTCTTTTTAGACTTAGCTATTAGTAAAACAAGCTAGCACCCATTATTATGGGTTGGAAAGATTGTCAGACATTGCATATAACATCACGTAGGTTTTCAAACACAAAATTAATTTACAGCCTTCTACAAAGCTCAATTAGCCTACAATTCATATTAACTTCCTTGTACCTTTCACAGGTACTAAAGTACTAAATCCCTCTACAAGCTGGGTAAATAATAGCATTTGTGGGTTTTTAGCATGCTTAGTTTTTGAAATACAGCCAAAGGAAGGAATTATTGATTTAAGTTTGTTCAGATAGAACCCCTTTTGGGAGCTATGTATTTTATGTCAAAGGGTTTCAGTCAATATTCACCCCAAACCTGAAAATACTACATCCTTCAATACACCATCCAAAATTACACTAATATTTAGTCCGTGGTTAAAATCATTTTATGGAAACATCCTACACAAAATAAGATGAAACAAATGACAAAAGTAGTTATTCTGATCTGTGTGTCCAGAGAAGAGCAACGACTGAGGGAACTGGAGTTTTCAGCCTGCCAAAAAGGAGATTCAGGGGGGACCTTATCACTCTCCAGCTACTTGAAAGGAGGCCGTAGAGAAGTAGGGTTCAGCATCTTATCCCAAGTTACCAATCAGAGGACCAAAACAAGTACTGACAAGTTATGCCATGGAAGATGTAGACTGGATATTAGGAAAAATTTGCTGTTTGGCTCAATGATCTTGGATGTCTTTTCCAACTTAAACAGTTCTAGATCCTAAACCACTTGTCTATTGATCTCCTCAGGAAACCAGCAGCCACAGCAGCCAACCCACTATCCTACCTCCATCCAAGCAGGGTAACTTCACAGCTTTCCAAGCTTTCACTCCAGCTAGTCCAGCAGACTGTTTTGCCTGAGGCTAAGCCAAAGCCAATATTCTTAAACAAAACCAAGGCAGCTCTTCTGGGAGCTCTGATTTCTAAGGTGCATGGCACAGAGCGAAAGCAGAGGCATCTGAGCATTAAATTGCTGCATCCTAGCTGAGATGAGTTCCACATTTTCCCCCTTTATGGGGGATAATAATGGAAAAACATCCCTTTCAACTACATTTGGTACTTTCTGATCCAGTGCTCTTCTTAGCCCTACTGTGCTGCTGAGGTCAGTGTAAGTGCATGAGCCCAGCTGCTCTGTGCTACAGTTCAGACAAGTGGCTGCACTCGCACACCCCTGAGCTCACCAGTGGCAGCCCCACCTCTAATGCAGAAGCAAACCCAGGTGGGAGCTGAGCCTACATGAGACCCAGGTCCCACTGCAAGACCACACACTGGCACTGCTCTCCTCCAACAAACCCAGGATTTGCCCACATCTCAGCTCTGCCATGGTCCCTGGGCAGGATGGAGCTGCTCCAGTGTAAGCCCACACCTGCCAACCCCCAGCACAGCCACTTAAAACAACAGCAGTGCTTGAATGCTGAGAATAAAGTGGTTTACTCTAAAGACCACTACAAAGCTCTTAGTAAATCCAGTATTTTTGAACAAAAGCCAAGCAGTTCAAAGCTGCTTACATATCTGTAATAAATAGCCAAGACAGTCAGAACTGAAGCATGTTGATTTGCAATGTATGAATGATAGTTTACATTTCTTAAAAAATGAACCACAGTAAATGGCTTCAACCATATTCTGATAAATACATGTATCAAGTGAACACATTACAGTATTTCTGTAGCATTTAAATCTGTGACCTTGATTGCACAGACTTAAGTTCTGTCAACATTCACACATGCTTCTTTTAATTTTTAAGTATAAACCCTTCAGTGAAATCATTGTTTGGGGTTTTTTTACAAATGCAAAGTGCTCACAGAACTGAGACCATGTGTGCTGAGCAGCTTCCTCTTACTCTAAGTACTATTTCATTCATAATACTGCTACTAAAATAGCCTTTTAATTTACTTATAAGAAGCCACATATTTTATATCACATTAAACATAAACCAAGGACAGAGTCAAAATCAAACACAGGTTTGTTTTTTTTTAATTCAGACACATTTAGTAAAGAAGTTGAAACAACATGAGATGTCCAGGGTTGTGAAGAGGACACTGTGCTAGTTCTCAGTGAGTTCAATAAAACTACACCAGTTCACACCACAAGGGAAAACAGTTTAAGATGCAGCCCAGCAACCAGACTGAGCATTTAAAACCGTGGGGTTTTGACTTTAGCACACATGTTTATGGCAAACGTCTCAAGTTCTGACTGAATTGATAGATGCTTTAAAAGCTACTGTTCATTACAAATCTTTGCTTTATTACAAATTCAGCATAGAAGTTATAACTATACAATGATGCAAAGCATGAATTAAGAATCTATTTATGGATCATGAATTTAACAGGAGCACAGGGAACAATTTTTTAAAAATACAGATAAAAAAGCTATTAACGTTTTAAATTAATGAGGGAAGTTTAGTTGGCAATCATTCCTCAGGCTCATTAAAGATATCTGAATGCAAGCCACAAGAAACTTAAAATAATGTATTTTGTTTATCCACTGGGAGTTTAAACACTTTCTTTTCATCAGAAGTAATAAATACAATGTAAATAAAGTAGCAATGCAAAAAAAAAATCAGTATTAAGTTCTCTGTACTATCTCAAAGGATTCAACTGCAGCACCCTTTACAGTCAGATGTATAAGCAATGTATATGACATAGTGGAAATGAATGCTTTTCCTTACAATGCCTCCTTCAAAATCAAATTAGGCATGATACCAAAAGCAAAACTCCCATTACATGTTAGGACACCTACAACATAGATTGAGGAGGTGATGTTAACACAGAACTCAAGTGTAGGCAATTTGGTGTTTTATTTTAGAACATATCCATAATGAATAAACCTCTACCTAACTTCTTCCGCCTTTTTAACTTTTGCCTCTGCTTTCTTTAGACACACCTTTTCCTAGACCAAGCAGCTAGATTTGGACTAAAGTGTCTACAGGGAATAACTGTACTCCATTAAGAGCACAGCACCCAGGTACAAACCCATGAACTGTGAGCAGAAAAATCTGGATTTCAGCCTGAAGCAAGTCATCCAGCCACACATGCACACACACTAACAGATCTAACATTAAGAAACAAGAAAGCTTTGCATTGAAGGCAGCAAGCAGGAGAAACACTTGTCTCATTTTGTCCAAACTCCTATCATCAGCTTCAAGTCAATAATTGGACTTGCTCTTCATGCATAACCATAGTATATCCTTTATGAAGATGGGAAATCTCGGTAGTGCCATAGGAATGCTTTGTTTTGTTTCCAAACAATGCCAGTCAGCTCAGAATTGCTCAAAAGGGGCCAGAGCAGCACACAAAGTGGCAGTAAGTCAGCAGAATTAGAGCAAGCTGCTAAAACTCTGAAACCCCCAAAGGGCAGTTTAAATAATAAATGAGATGCAGAAAGCCCATCTTGTATCATATTGACTACTGTGAATGTTAAGAACATCTTCCATTTTCTTGCCTTTTTTTGAACATTAACAGATGACTGCCACTCTTTTCCAAAGTAACACATCATTTTCCAAGGTTTCTGCTTTGATTTAGATATTTTGAAAAGCTGTAATCTTGGGTGTTTTTTTCTATTTTTCTTAATAAAAACTCCTTCAAGGATACTCAGCTCCACCAGCTGCTACACTGCCATGGTTTGCATGCCCTTCTATGTGAGGTTTCACTGCAGATGTGGAGCTTTTTAAGACCCAGTCAAGTTTATGGATGTCTTGCATACAAATTAGTCACGCCATCCTTAAATTATTACTGAATTAGGAAAAACTCCTACACCATTACAGCTGAAGGGAAGATGGGTTTTGGAATCACATCTTTTAGCCAGCTATAGTGAAGTCATCTCTGAATGTCTTTTCACCTAAGATGACTGAAAAACCTACAAAATATTGTCTCTTACAGCTTATTTGTCCTATTTACAAAAGCACAGGTGTTACACTTCATATTCTTATAAATATATATTTTATATATATAATGTATATATAAGACTGTGTATCAAAACAGTTATAAAGACTTCTGTGATGCTATTAGGAAACAGAGTGAGGTGAAAGCCCCTGAATTGTACAAGGGAAAAAAAAACACTTTAAATATCATAGCCAGGAATTTAAAAATCAGCCACTAGCAGACCAAGTCAGTCAGAAAGCACATTTTTGTATTCAAGGTCTGTAAAGGAACCCTTAGACTGTGAAGAATACATTACAGGAAACTTCTGCCCCCACAGTCATAGCTCATTTTATCTCATCTTCTCAAAACTGGCAGAAACCACACTGCAAACAGCTTTCCAACTGCATCAGAGAATCTCCAAATAAACCTGAAGTTACAGACAAATACAGCTCGGCCTGTTCAACTCACCATGCTCCATTTACAGATTTTGAAAACCTGCTAACAAGGATATGGAATTCCTTGTGAGCTCCTTTGAATGTTTAGGTTTTACTTTGGATTTAGCAGGTGGCTTTCATTTGTGCAAGGATTCCCCAGGAATTTTGCCACTGGGAATGACTCAAGAGACAGCCTTTCTGCTCACACCCCATCTCCTGCCAGAAGACAAAAGTTATGTGATTCTATGAGCTCCTGTTGATTCTTAGCAGCCTGCAAGAAGAGTTAGTTTGCAGCACCGTGGCCTGAAATCAGAGCTGTATCCCAGGACACTTCCAGCTCCTCAGCATCAATGAGGTAGTTTGCAGGAAAAGGCCCAGCTGATGAATGGAAAACAATAAAACCCAATTCCTCCTAAATTACCCACCGTGCAATGTAGAGAAAGCATCAAACTGCAGCAGTCTACTTTAGCTTTTAATCTTCTTTAAACTGCTAGCAAGAACAAAAAATTCAATGACAAAAATTGATATGTTAAAGTTCAAAAATGTGCTAAATGAACTGAATTTCTGTTCAAAGTCCTCTTCATTAACAGCTATTGCATATTTCACTGCAGGAAAAAAAATAAGCAAGTCCTTATGAAAGCTGAATGCTAATTTTAAAGCAATCAAAAATGCATAGATGTTTTAAATTACAAGAAATGGCTCTCTAACATCTTGACTACTTCAACAGAAGCAGATGGTTTATATAGCTTTACTGCTTAATTAAACATTTTATATATTCTGTAAAATGGTATTTGATGGCATCCTTTCCAACTGGCTTTCTAAATTTAAATTACAAAGTAATCTTATGTATGCACCACATTTATCAGATAATTAACATTCATACCTAACACCAACTTACTGACCTGGTTTCTATCTTCTAATACATGTGAAAAATCTTTGTCCACTTCTTTCTTATTTATTCTTGATGATAATATTAACTTTTCCCATGATTCTACTGGCTTCCTTTATTTTAAATAGTCTTAATTTAAAAGCCAGTATTTTAGGTTTTTTCCTTTTTATCCCCTTTACAAAAACAGGATAAATAAGATGAAATAATTCATGAAATTAAATATTAAAACCAACACCATACAAGATACAAGTTTGGATGCTGCTGTAAAAGCCAGAGATGATGACTGATGAGTGTGAGAGGTTTGAGATAATGAAGAAGGCCTAAGGAACTCACTTAGCATTTCATAAAAGACAAAGAGGTACACTGTCCCCATGGGAAAATAAAATCAGGTTACACAGTTCCAAAAAGCCACAGACAGTTGGCAGAAAAAAAAGAGAGGGATAAAAAGAACAAAACTGAGCATAGTAGGAAGAGTTCTCAAAATCCTTATCAAGAACAAATTTGACATGGTATTTCCAGCAAAAGGAAGGGCTTCACAATTATTATGTATAGTTCTTGGCATGATGTTCTAGAGCTGATTCAAAACAAACAGAAGAAGGCAGAAATAGACAAAACAACAACATAGTCACTGAGCCAGGGGGATATTTAACTGTGTGACCGCCAAAGACAACGTTAAACTACGAGGAATTTCATCTGTTCTCTGGGCTTGTAGATCAAACAGGTGAGAAAAGGTAACACGGTGTGCACAAATGGCCCTGTTAGTCACACTGGGCAGGTCCTGACACCAGCAGGTGACAAATGCCTATCACAAAGTGCAGCGTGAATTAAGTGCCCTGTGAGTCACCTGAAGTCATCAGGGACAGTCATTACACCCTCCATGAAAACCAAAGGCTCCGGCACTAGGGCACAAAGCACATTTTAAGCTACAGCAGCTTTTCCTGGCCACTTATCCACCACGCTACAGCTCAGGACTCCACAAAGCCTCCAAGTCTCTTCTGCTCCTCTTGACCCAAGTCCACATCACTGAACAGGAGAGAAAACCAGAACATTCACAGATATTCCTTAATTGATGAAACACAGCTACAGCACAGCTCTTTATATATAACCAGCACAGTGCACAAAGAGAAGCAACCCATCTAGACATGCAGACACATAATTCCATCAAAACCAGCAGCTAAAAAAACCCCACAACACAAAGAAATTAAGCATTTTATTAAATCAGAATATCAGCTTGAAAAAAACCTACAGCAATATGATAAAATCGGGATAGGTAGATGTTAAAGTGATCAGAACCCTCATGACTTTTTTCCACCATCTTTTAATGCTCAAGTCAGGCATTCAAAGACATTGACAAAATGAACAGCAGAGTACCTCACTACCATTAGAAATTCAAGCAACTATTTGAGTAATTACAGACATGCACGGCTCGCAAATATATAATATTAGTTTAAAGGCTGCTATTATTAAAGCTTTAATCACAACTAAAGATCCAGAAATGCCTATTCTTGTATACCTCTAGCTCAACTGGAGAGCTTTTACCCATTCCACAATATATATAGTTCATTGCTGCATCTTCTGAGAGAGAACTGATTTTGCTTGCCTGGAAATACTTGACAGTTACAAAAAACTTACTTCAGACCAACACACTTCATATGTCTTATACTGATTTATATAATATACTATACTGCCATAATATGCCTGATTTTATGTAACATCACATGCTAAATGAGCTTTTAAAGACTGCAACAAGCTAGCCCCACCCCATCTGAAAGACCCCAAGTCTTTGGAATACACACGTAAAGAAGCAAATGTTGCAACAAAGAGTCAGTGCTTCTGTGTGCAGTTATCATTTAAATTCCAAAAACTGAAAATTAAAAGCAAAGGCACTACCCACTAAAGGGTGTTACTTTGTCACATAAACATTGGGAAGGAAATAAAGATGTTTCAGCAGATCTTTTTCACCATTAGTTTATCAGATGTTGTGGTTTCCATAATGACGTGAACATTATAAACTAATTTCTCAGGTACACTGTATTGGAGTGTACCTTAGTTAAGTCAATGATTTTTTTTTCCCAAAAAATATTTCACAATGGAAATTTATTCAGGTAGCTGAAACTAAGGAGCAAGCGCAAAAAGAATTCCCTTTCAACAATGAGCCTTAGGTACTTCTATGTTATTCTGACATTGGCAGAAGCAGTCAGAACCTATGATTGGTTCCATCTACATAAACGAGAGCAAGAGAGCGAACCGAAAGACTTTTTGGCATAATTCTAAACAAAGCAAGTGTAAGAAATATTCGACTATAGGCATTGCACTATAAACCCGAATTAGCTTTGAAACAGAAAACACTTGCAAAGACTTCTCACAATGTGTATGTATTTGATAACCCGCTTTTTAGGCCCTGCTCATTAAAAAAAAAGTGTGTTTTATCTCCACAGACAGCAAAAAATGATTCTTAAGTGCTTAACAGTTCTTAGCTCTACATAAGCTTTCAAAATTTGTCCTCCACAACCCCCAAAACACCCCAGCGCTGGCTGCAAGTGCCCGGGCACTCTTGGGGCGGTGTCTGCGCTCAGGGCGCGGACTGGACCGGAGCCTGTGGCAAGCTCTCCTCAGCGGTACCACCAGCACCGCTCCCCTCGCTACCGCCGGGGCTCCCCGGGGCCCGCAGTGGGCTGCGGCAGCCGGGGGCGGGCCCGCCTG